>JASANB010007452.1:0-25252 GCA_030248155.1 Sabatieria punctata | reverse complement strand
CATGGGCTAGCATTTCAGCTGAGGGGGGTAGAATTTTCAATTCCTGAGGGGGTAGGAGCGCCTGAGGGGGTGGTAAGCCAAAAAAGTCCGATTTTTTGCTAAAATCAAGGTTTTTTGGCTTATTTTTCATTAAAGTAAGCTCTTCTGAGCTCATTTACACCTAATCCAGGCATATTTTTACCATAGTTTTCTATACAAAATTCTTCCAAAAAATTCCTGAGGGGGGTAGCGGCCGGCTGACGGGGGTAGGTCAGAGCATGAGGGGGGGGCAACTCCCCCTCAGCCCCCCTTTGCCCATGTCTGGCTGCTTCCAAAGAATTTACTAAAAACTCCATGTATGCATGCGAATTTTCCCACTTTTTGCCTAATTTGCAAATTGATTTTGAAAGAATTTTGCGCCTTCAAAAATTTTTTTTTACCCTAACAACTGTGGTAGTGGTTGTCGCAGCGTGCGCACAGGCGGCCAGAATAGTGGCGTACCAATTTATGCCGTAGCCAGTGCAAGAGAGTGATAAACTAGCAGACTAGCTGGACAGTGGCTCAACAGTTACAATAACCGAGTTACAAGTAGCCACAATTTACATAAGACAGGTAGGTGCGGCATTAGAGTTGTAAAAAAAAATTTTTTTTTGAAGGCCAAAAAAAAAGCTTTTTTTATGAAAATTTTTCATTTCGAAATTTTTTTTTTCAAAATTTTTTCCTAGCATGAAATATAGCTTGTAGGAGATGCAAGGATGCATCAGAAGCAACTTTAAATGCAATTAGCAAACAAAAACATACAGCCAGAAGATCAATTATCTCCCTGCACCCTCTCCTCTAAGTCGCCCCCCCCCCCTAAAAACTAAATTTTATACAAAAAAAAAGAAAAAAAAAGAAAAAACCACACCTAAAATTAAATACGATACACTAAACAAAGATTCCCCCCCCCAAAATCCCAATAAAAAAAAAAAAAAAAAAAAATAAAAAACCACAAAAAAAGCAAAAATATTTTAAAAAAAAAGCCTTTTTTTTTAAAAAAAAAAAGAGCCTAACAACACTATGCGGCATCATAAACTCAACCTACTACAGTGTAGTATCAACAGTGGTACCGCTATTTGTGGTAGTGCCGGTTCTCATAGGAAATGGGGCGGAAAAATGTGCAGAGGTGAGTTTCGGTTTTTCAAAAAACTAGATTAATCACTGCAGAATTGCCGGTTTTTCTCAAGAAAAAGAGCCAAAATTTCCGGCTAAGGGAACTCGGCCAGCAAAGGGGAGGGGTAAGTCCCAGGCTCCCCAGGCTTATGTTTAGCTACTCAGTGTCTAGTGCCAACCACAGTGTCATAATGCAGAATTTCTCACTATAGGTAGGCAGTTAGTATCGATTTAAGTTCTTCAAGTAATAAATGGTACCGGTACCACGTCATGGCATTACTTTGTGGCCTAATCAGCCGCTTGCATGAGAGGGCGAAGTATTACATTGATCTCGATCGAATGGTAAGACTCGAAGTTGAACCCATCCCATCCCACATTGTTTGGATGTGTATGGTACCAGTACCACCATTTATTATCTCTGACTGTACTAGAGGCCACAGTTGTAAAAAAATTTTGCAAGCCAAAAATTGTTTGCATTTTTGAAAAAAAATAATTTTTTTGAAAATCCGCTAAAATGTGTCCGGCATGCTAGTACAGGTACTTACAACAACCGTTCCACTTTTGCATTCAAGTCGGTTAAGAAACCTGTTCGAAAACGCCACAACAGGCCTAAACGCTGCCATAATTTCACCGAAAATTGCCTTTAGAGGCACTTCTAGGTGAACCATAAGGAAGGATTTCTTAAGCAGTCGCTGTTAGGCTCAGTGCAAAAGGAACTATTAAGCAGGTTGCTAGATAAAACGTTGGCTGCTTCCAAAGAATTTAGTATAAATTGGAATGTATATGAATTTGCCCTAATTTACATAATACCGTAACAACTGTTCTGGCTAGAGGTCGTACAAGGTTTAAACAGAGCTCAGCTGCACTTAGAGTTAAGGTGACTAAGGTAACTTAGTTTCAGCTACGGCCAACAGCAGCAGCAACGACACGACCTCCCCGTCGGCTGAGCCGAGCAAAGGTCTGGAGATAAACCTAGTGCTACGACTGCGCAACGCCAAGCGCGAACTGAACGATATAAAGTTTGAGTTTACGGTCGGCGAGGACACAGTGGACGGCATCGCGCAAGAGCTGGTCGCCGCCGGCCTCATCGACGGCAGGGACTTGGTGGTGGTGGCGGCCAACCTCCAGAAGATGCTCGACCAGTATGGCAGCGCCGGCGGCGGCAAGAAGCTGGGCTGGGTGTTCGCGCTGAACTCGGGCACCAGTGCCAACGAAGTACCGGACGAACGGTCGCTGGTCGGCTTCGCACAGTTGTCGGTTCTGAGCGAGACCTAGTAGTAGTCCGAGTTCACTTGTCTGTCTGTCTGTCCGTCTGACACTGTCTTTACTCGCACCAAGTGCCCGCGGCTGTTGCGCAGTAGCTGACTGACTTGCAAAGCCTAGACTAGTAGTATTGATTGATTAGTTCTGCTCAGTGCGAGCTTAAGCAACCGATCAATACGTCACATGTGCACGCACAGAACCACCCGCAATAACTGGTCAGTTACGTTTAGGTATCGGTTTCAGAATGCTACCTACCTTGATTTAGATTTTGAACTTTAACCGTTTCTTATTGTTAATGTAATTAATTGTTATGAATTGTGGCCGGGTTGATTGTTATACTGTGGTTAACGACAATAATTGATTTAGTAGTGGTGAGCTTGTTTGTGTCGAATGTTTAACACAGTCGGCTGCATTTTCTCTCTACAGTGGTTTCTGTTCTTGTCATCGTTTACTGCTCTCGCTCTTGATGATTAGTGATAAATCGGATGGAAGAAAGGTTAAAAGTTTTCTCAAGTCTTTTCCTACTTGCTCCCGACGGTTATGGTCCTGCCTTCCTGTTTACTTTTCAGTGTGTCAAGTATTTTTCGATCAGAATCGGTCTGTTTTTCGTTTCGCGGAATCTGGAGCAAAGCTTTCACTAGTGATTCATTAAAATGCCCAAGAAAACAACTGCTGAAAAGTCCGGAGGGGCGCAGATTCAATACAGCGAAGCTGCCATTCGAAACAACGTCAGTATCCTGGAATACAGGTATAGGATTTTCGTATTTCTAAATCAAATTGCTAGTAGTAGTGTTCGGAATGACCTCTAAAGTTGGAAGAAAGTTCTAAAGCTGAATCTATAGTCATGCTTATGTTACGTGTGAGTAACATACGCCGACTTTCTCAAGAAGCATGCTGAGCTGGCCAAATTTGGTGTCGTTTTTGAACGGACGTGGAAAGCGAAACGGTTTGATTTCAGTCGAACGTGTCAGGCGGCGGCGTCGGGTTGTGCGGCAGGCATCATAGGTCTGACAGGCATACAAGGTTTTGCCTTCTATTTCGTCTGTGTGTTGGTGCAGTCGTTTCTCTGGTACATTAAAGCTAGTGGCGACTGGTCCTGCTATTTCCTCGACAGAACGTTGGTAGTCAGTCACAGTATTTTGGGCGGACTCTTCACTTACATTCTGTTCTGGGTTTTCTTGTACGGCATGGTTCATGTCTATTGACTAAAAGTCGTTGCTATGACTCTTTTCAGTTCTTGTTTGTCCGACTAGCCAGGTGTTTCATAGTCAAATCTCTTGTTGCTGTGTTTGTAATAATCTAAGTATAAAAAGGCAGTTGTTCTATGTTCTTGACGTCCTAATTTGTTCATCTTTTTAGCTATCAGGGTTTAGTACAGTCAGGCACTTAACGCCATTTATGGTTCTGGCACCATATATGGTACCGGCAGATATGGGCTAGCATTTCGGCTGAGGGGGGTGGTAAATTTACGAATCCTGAGGGGGTAGCGGGGTCTGAGGCGGGTTGAGGTGATGGTAAGCTAAAAATTCCGATTTCTGACTGAAACCAAGGTTTTTAGGCTTATTTTTCGCTAAAATAGGTTAAAATGAGCTATATTGAGTTGGCGACTTCATTACGTAATTTTTTAAAGTGCAGAAATCACTGAAGTGGCTATTTTGATTGTTTTGACGTACAATACATGTACACACATGTAGTCTCGATTTGAAGTCATAGAAATTGAACGCAAAAATTTCGGGGGTAGCCAAATTATTACGTAATTAGGGGAGGGGGTCAGGAAATTATCATGGGCGATTATAAGGGGGAGAGGGTTCCGAAAATGGGAAAAAATACCTTTACGTATTTGCACGCCCCTAATGAGCCAAATCGGTGATATGGCCCTGACCTAAATTGGGGAGGCTACCTTATTTAAACCCTAACTAAATCCCCTCAAAAATTGCGTCTTAAAGCAGTTTTACGTGCGGTACGATTTGTAAGCGCGCAGCGAATATGAAAAATACAAAACGGCTTTCGTTAGTTTAAGAGTTGTTTTTTTCGTTACTGGAGGAGTGAGCTTTGCGGGTTTTTGTCTGGCCGTCAAGATATGGCTCTTGGCTACAATTCTATGCTAAATTCTGCAGGAAACCATGCGAATTGAGTTAGTGGGTGGAAACGGCTGAGAGTCATGTGTGAGCCGTTTCCACAAAACAGTCGTGATATAGTTGAGGTGGGTGTACATTCCGATCAATCGTAACTTGTCTATAAAAGCTTTCGTTTCAAGCAAGGTTTGGAAAAGCAAGTTTGAAAATGGGACTTTGCAGGGGGAATGCCGAATTGGTGCTGCATCATAATAAATGCTACCGCAACCTATTACAGTTGGGCACATGTGATGTAGTAACGGTAGATCGGTACACAGGGCGTTGATATCAAGTATGCCACCGTTTAAAAACGGATTTCTAGTTCTGCCACCCGGGTGGCACTGGCACCTTCAAAATCGCTGCCAATCACTCAATTTAGACTGTTCGACTGGTAACGAACTGCAGGTTAATACCAACCCTTTGGCTCTTTTCTTTCCCAGTCTGCCGAAAGGTAAATTGCGCCGCGAGTTGTGATTTAGAAAGTATCAGTGCCACCGGGTGCGGGTATAAATACACCTTAATTGCGTTAATTGCCTAACTGTATTAATTAATGTAAAGCGTTGCTTTGTAACGGTGGGGCAGTAGTGTGCAGCACGGGGGGAGAATCGTCAAATAGTAATTATTTAAATTTCCCGCTTGTATTTCCATTCAGTCAACTCACGCGATTGCACCGTAACAACGTAAAGAGGCTACTGTAAGATTGGGTTGTGTAGTAAAGAAATTTTCGTTCCTCCTGCTGCCTGCGTTTTGAATCGAATCGGCAAAAAAGTTTGTGCTCCTTGGTTTTTAAAAAGGTTTTCGTTTCAGTACGAGTACTGGCCGTACGCAACAATTGTAAAATGGTTCGTCGGAAGGCAAATTTCGCAGCGCGAGAGCAACAGCAAAAGCGACGGAGAACAGATTCGCCGGAAGAAGAGCAGTTGTCATCTGATGACGATGCGGCAGAAACGGAAGTCGGCTTCGACCATCGTCCATCTATTACGGCTAGGCCGGTGCAAACAGAGCTGGATCGGTTTGAATTTACTGCAGAAGAGAGTTCGCTAGAAACCGCTTCTCCAGAGCCCTCTTCCTCTGCTACTAATGCTCCTGCGCTGACGCACCGCCAGTCTTCTCCTAGTCAGAGCGAAACGCAAAAGCAGCAAGTTCCGCCTGCCGAAGCAGACTTGATGGCCCACTCGCCCCTGGCCCAAGTGCCTTCCTTAGATGAAGATTCTCTGTCTAATGACGAGGACGAAGACGAACCGCCACGTGGTGATCACTTTATTCCTTGCAACTGAACAACAATCCTCCCCTTTTGCGGTCAGTGTTTGCAAAAAAGCGCCGGGTTTGGTTCCCATTTATCTACTTGCCATTGCTGACTTTCGACGGCCTGGGTTGTGTGCTTTGTGTCGACTACTTCCCCCATCGCCTCGACAGGTTTCGAAAACACAAACACACCTCTTCCACGGGTGCCGGGGCCGCCGTGAGTGACACACGGATAGCGTAAACTACCCATGGCCAAGACGCGGCCTACTACAGTCAGGCACTAAACGCCGTTTATGGTGCCGGTAGTGGTACCATGTATGGTACCCCACGTTCGGCGACTGTGGTACTCCTACCCATGGCCATGGACCGGCACCTAATATGGTGTCGGTACCGTAAACGGTGTTAACATACATGGGCCGGAAAAATCCGGAGGGGGGGGTGGGGGGGTTGAGACCTCGGGGGGGGGGGGGGTCCCCACCCCGAAAAAAAGGCCAAAAAACGCCTATTTTGCCTTAAATAAGCGAAAATTTCTCCCTCCGGGAGGGGGGGGGTGGGGGGGTTAGCCGGCGAGGGGGGGGTATGGAGTATGTTTGAACGGCCGAGGGGGGGGTATGGCCGGCCGAGGGGGAGGGGTATACCCCCCCCTTACCCCCCCCCCGGCCCATGTATGGGTGTTAAGTGCCTGACTGTACTAGAGGCACTTTATATTTGGAAAACAGGCCCTCCGGAGCGTGCTGCCCTATACTGATGTGTCGGCTAGACCAATTATCGATTTGCCCGGCCACTGAGGGACCTAGATTGCTACCTTTACCGCTATTACTTCTGTCTGGTGGTGCCAAAGCTGAAGGTAAAGAAAGAACCCTTATGCCTAGTAACGCTGTTGGCTCAGTGGTTAGAACGTTCTGCCATGCATGTACCAGGGGGTTTGGGGGTTACCCCTGCTCGAAAGGCCAAACCACCCCACCCCCACCTCCCAACGAGACAGGTTAAGGGACCACCCCGACCCAAAATACAAATACTTGTAGTGGCTCCAGTTACTAACAAACTGGCTCAGTAATCACTAATTTTTAGTCTGAAATTCGCTTGAAAAGCCTTTGGAAACCGAATTTGGCGATTCCACTGCTGATATTTAAGAGAAATCGGTGTTTTTGGAAACCATTCTTGTCATTTTTTGCTTATTTTTAGCTCTAAAACGCTATTTGGCAGCTTAAAATAGCGATTTTTAGCGTCCTTCCTTACTAAAAAAAGTTCTAAAAACTCATTTCCAGGCGTTCTGGAGCTTTATTGAAATTTTGGATCCCCTCCGGGCGAAACCCTCCTCGATCCCCACCTGAGGAAAACCCCCCTCCCTCAGGTCGGCCCGGAGCTGTTACATGCATGCGTTCTACCGGGTGTATCCTTAAAGCGCACAAATCAAAAGCGCACATCCCACAAGCGCACATCCCATAAGCGCACTTCCCATAAGCGCACGCTCAGAAAGCGCACAAGCGCACAAGTAAATGTTAGCAACTATAGATTGTATAAAGCACTAGCATAGGTATGTAATGTATGGCGGCAGTTGTTCCGGCAGTATGACAGGTTATCATCGATTGACGGCCTGACCACCGGCCTGTTTCCTGTTTATTTGCAGTGCAGGCCTGTCAGCCTGACCCGTTCGCTGGTCATTTGCAGCCAGCTGCACCGTGCCTGTGCGCCGTCTCTCTTCACCTGTCTTACTTTTTTGAATCAGCTGTAGTGTCACGTTATGCCACCTGTTGTACGAACTAAAACCCAGAAGGGCAAACCAGCGGTATCCTGCCTTCGACACCAGTACCGCTTCTTTCGCGACTCATCCAAAGAAAAAACGTGGTGCTGTCGAGTAGAAGCTTGCAATGGTCTGCTAAAGACTGATTTGAATGATGGGCATCCTCGTTTAGTAACGAAGCACACAGTTTGCTGGTCAGATCCAGAGGGAGCTCATGTTAGGGAGAACATCGCCAAGTTACCTAAAAGCCCCAATTTTTAAGTACTAACTCTAATTGGTACGAAAAAAAATCAGAGTTGGAAATTTCGGTTCCATAATTAAGCAGCCCGATTTTTAATGGCGTATATCTCAGGAAAGGAGCGTCAAATCCATGAACCCTTTGCAGGTTTAACAGAACTCATGAATGTCAATTAGTACTCCAACGCACAGCATTCCATGCGAAAGTTCGATTTTCAACTTGACATAGGGGTAAGGAGCAAGACTCAATCGAATCAGAGACTGGCTCTTAAAGCCTTTATATATACAGTAAAGCTCTATATGTCCAGAACAGGCGTTTTATTTCACATTACTATATGTGCGCTTTCTGAGCGTGCGCTTATGGGAAGTGCGCTTGTAGGATGTGCGCTCATGGGAAGTGCGCTTATGGGATGTGCGCTTTTAGGAACACCCCCGTTCTACCTTGTGTCACGGTGGCCCCGGCATTCCTAGCTGTTGTTTGTGGGTTGGAAACCAGTTTGACTAGAATTACAGTAGGCTTAGCAAAGGCCAACCTAGTCTACAGAAAGTCGATAATGGCCAGTAGATTAACGGGTACCAGTGTCGGATGGGGATCTAAAGATCGTTCCCCGGGCCACAGAATGATTCGGTATTAATCGACCCAAGTGGTCTTGTATGGCCACTCACAACGCCTTAACCGCATGTATGGTGGTACGGTAGGAGTTAAACAGTCAGTATCATTAGGTACCGATCAGAGTTGAGAACCGATCTCATGCCATTAGCTATATCAACGCAAAATACAAAAAAGTTACCGTAGTGGGCCAGATTTTTGAGTAAACCCTGATATGGTGTCATTAGCTAACTGATGATATTTTAGTGGTGGAAGACTTACTGAATCTACACGTTCCCGCCTTACCGAAGCCAGTAATGAATCAGGACGGTACCGGTGCTCGTTTGATCATCACAAAGATTGTTTGTGAAAACTTCAAGTCTTACTTTGGTGAACACGTTATCGGACCATTCCACAAGGTGTCGCAGACAAACAAATTTTTAATTGAATCTGAGTACGGCCAAGCTTTCAGAATTTTACCTCTATTGTCGGTCCAAACGGCAGCGGCAAGTCTAACGTGATCGACTCGCTGTTGTTTGTGTTCGGATTTCGTGCCCAGAAAACCCGAGCCAAGAAAGTGTCAAGGATGATCCACGACTCGGAGAATCACAGAGACTGCCAGTCGTGCACGGTGGCCATTTATTTCCAGAAAATTATAGACAAGGTATCATTTTCTTACTCTCTACTGAACGCATTGTCTTGCTAAGGCCCAGGATTTTTTGTCTGGGCTGTCATTGGAGCCAGTCAGAGATTATGGCTAAATTTACGGAATCATCTCAGGGCTCGCTCGAACCATATGGTACGTATTGCTTAGAGAGCCTAATTGTCCCCATTACATGACGTAATTTTCATTGCCTGACTGTAGTAATTTTCCGCTGTATTTTTGTATTTTAGACAGGGCTTATTTTAGGTCCTGCTTGTTTTACCTTATTCTTTTACACCGTTTCATTCTGTTTTTTCATGTGCTTCACATCACACAGACACTGATAGCATGTCATATTCGTCCGAAACAAACGAATTATTTGTTTCCCTTGAGTTCCGGTCGTGTCGTACTCCGCTTGGGCACCCTCAGTCGGTTGCTGTTGCTGCTGTTGGCTCTGCTGACTCTTTTCTGTGCGTCGTCGGTCTGTCGTATGTCTCCGACTTGCACGTTCAGCGAGAGCTTACAGCCGGCGATGGCCTTGACGGCTGCGCGCACTTCGCTCATTCGCCCGATGTAGATGAAGATGTTGATCAGACTGTTGACGTTGACTGTGCACCAGAGATAGGGCGCCACGATCACGTACAGCGCCTTGCTCATGTGCCAGCCGAATATGGTGACTAGTGCGTAGGGAATAGAGTGAAAGAAAAAAGTGAACAGCGTCACGATTCCTATGGTGATGGTGAACTTGCGCTGCAATTCAGCTGTCTGACGTGAGGTGTTGCTGCCAAACTTGCCATGTCGCACAAGCAGCACTGCGTAGACGTAGACATAGAGCACCACAGAGCCTATGCCCCCGACGCCTGACAATGTGGTGTAGTAGTTGGCCTTCCACGGAGGTACGGCCCAAGTGCCCAGACAGATCGCCCCCACCAGCGTGTGTCTGAGTTTTCTGTAGGAAGAGAAGAAACAGGTGAATGCACTGAACAGAGCGTGCGCGAGCACAGCGCATAGCAGGCGCTTGGTATAAGTGACAGTGAGCTTTTTGTAAAAACCGAAGAAAGTGACAGCCAACATGCGATCGAAGCTGATCAGAAACTGCATGATGCCCTGACACTCGGCGCCGACTATGAAGAAAATCGACTGAAAGTACTTCATGCATTGCCAGCCGGTCACTTTCTTGGTGTCCTCATCGGCCAGCACCAACGACAGGCGAGTCAGGCCTCCAGACAGAAAGCCAACTCCTAAACACAAATTACACTGTCTAAACGAAACAATTCATTGCTCCTTTCCGGTTTCCTCCCTTTTAAGATTTTAGCATAATTTGGTGAGCTGTAATAGATACAGTATTATTGCAGCGAGCAAGTCATTTTAAAATTAAACGTCATGAATGAGAGTTAAAAATTCGAAGCAGATGTAATTAAGCAAGTATGACCTGTAAAATTTATCACTGCAACAGGTCTTGCCTATAGAGCTATTCACTGATCACTTAAAATAAACAAGAGGCGAGACAACCGGTTAACCCAAGGCAACTGCAATCTGCCATTATTTCTCCTATCAAAAATCTATGTAGATGAACAAAATTCAGCCCAGTCAGCCCTTCCTGATGAAATTTAAGTGAGCCTGGAACACAAGCCTCTCTACCCCCGAGCCGCTGGCATGGAAATTGGCCACACCTTTAGAAAGGCTTTTAAAATCATAATTGAAGTGATCAAATCTAAAAATACAACTTTGTTTTTCTCGCCCCCCTCCCCCCGCCTCCTGTAAAATCGAGATCCGCCCGGCCTCATCTCTAAGTGCCATGGCTGATCTACAATGTAGCGCCCTTCAAAAGTAAAAGTAGCACAAAGGAGCAGTGTTCTACCGCGTGTTGTTTTAAAATTTCAGCGAAATTGATTGACGAACACAACAGTTGCGGCGGGATGAAACCAATTATAGATAAATTGGACAGGGACACGACGACGATAGCCTGTACTTTTGTTGCACATTCTTAAACAGACTGACCTGACCAGAGATCGGCGAAGGCCAGCCCAACCAGTAGCAGTGTTTCTTTGCGTCGAAGCGAGGGCTGGCTGAGCATAGCCACTATGACTAACAGATTGCCAGCGATCATAAGCGTTCCTTCGGTCATGTAGATTAAATTAACAGCGTATTTATGAAAGTTGGACGAGCTGTCGTTGGTTCCGTTCATCATGGCTTAGCTGAACGTCGTTTTTGCAGACAATTATATCTATTCTTTAGTCAGTCACCTGCTCTAATCACGATTTGGCAAGCTAGCACGAATTGCCTGATAGATCGGCATAGAAAGCGTTTCAGGGTAGCGCCAAGTTCCAGCTGGTTGCGGGCAGCGACTTCTGCGTCACCAGAACAGCGTTCAAGGACAACAGCTCCACCTACAAACTGAACGGCAAGCGCGTGCAGTTCAAGGCAGTGGCAGAGAAACTGAGCAGAGAGGGCATTGACCTCGATCACAATCGCTTCCTCATTCTTCAGGTTGCTCGGCTCGGCCTGCCCCGCAGAACAATTTACGTGCTTTAGGGTGAAGTGGAACAAATTGCTATGATGAAGCCAAAAGCGCAGACTGAGTCAGATGAGGGCATGCTGGAGTATTTGGAAGATATCATCGGGTCGTCGCGACTCAAACAACCGATCGAACAACTCGGCTTGAAGTTAGACGAACTGCAGGAACTGAGGACGGATAAAGTGCCACTGGACAGAGTAAATGGCAGTCTAGTCTGATTTTGTTTCAGTTGAGCAAAGTGAAAACGGCCGAAAAGGCCAAGGACGAGCTGGAGGGCCCGAAAAACGAAGCCATTCTGTTTCTTGAACTCGAGAACAAGTGCACTAGACTCAAATCGAAAATGAATCAGTACAAAAGGTGACCTGGTTCAACGGCGCACACAATTTATATGTCTGCTGTTGGTTCAGGTACAAAGAGGTAAAGAAGCTAGAAGAGATGCAATCTACCTATGATGAAAAGTTGAAGACCAAAGAAGAAATTACTAGCAAGTTAAAGGAGTTTGAAGCTCAGAGAAAAGAAAGAAAGGAGAAGCTTGCGCGGCTGAAAGAGTACGTACATAGTCAATTTTACGGTTCAATCTGAATTGTTTGTCTTAAGCTTGGCTCTGTATTTTGTTCAAATTTATTTACTACTTATTATTACAGTCTGATACTTAAGCCTTAATTCCGGTACTTGGTGTAGTAATGTAACCAACCATATAGCGCCTGTTCCGTTTTTAGCGAGCTGTGGCTATGATTATTAATTGTGGCCGAGTTAGCTGAGATACGTGCTATCCAGCGTTCGAAAGCTCACATCATGGGCTTTCAGAATCTGCAATAAAATTTATGGTGATTTTTGTTGTATCAAAAATAATCGATTGCAAAGCACCGATTGATCATGATTTTATCAGTTTTCAGCATCTGACTAAAGCAGCTACAAAGGAAAATGGGATGACCAAAGTGAGGTTTTCTGGTACGACAAATTCATTGGCGACGCCCATTTATAGCTACGATCACTTGATCAATCGATAATCGATATTCGATCGATTATCGCTTTTTTGCTCTGCAGATGACCCAACTACACAGGCTATGATGTTAGTGGTTTTCGGGCACGCCGATTTCAACCACGATGTTGGTTTAGAGCTATCATTGCAGTTTAGTTCGATTATCAAAATCGATTGATTATCGATTTTTTTGTGCAAATGATCGAACCACACAGGCTATGTTTTTAGTGGTTTTTGGGCAATCCGATTTCAACCATCATGTCGTTTTAGTGCTATCAAATAGATGGTTTTGAAGTCTTGCTTTCTTTTTGTGTTCTGCACTGAAACCCATTTTATGTATGCGGCCTTCGATATACTTCCCTAGCCTAATTTTTTCCTATTAGAGTACAGTTATGCTAAACACAGTTGGACTATTCAAAATGCCCATATATTGATAGATGCATTCACTATGGGTAAACGGACACCAGCTTAGCTACAACAAGTAATAGCAGAAAACGCATAAGGCGGAAGATGTATTATTTCACCTATTCCACAAAAAATCGATACTTGACAATCAATCGATATTGATAATCGAACTACACTGCGATGATAGCTCCAAAACGACATCATGGTTGAAATCGGAATGCCCAAAAACCACTAAAAACATAGCCGGGTGGTTCGATCATTTGCACAGAAAAAAATCGATAATCAATCGATATCGATTATTGAACTAAAACGCGATGATACCTCTAAACCGACATAATAGTTGACATCGGCATGCCCGAAAACATACATGTAACAAGGGGGTCTGGGGGGTCTGCCCCCCACCCGACTTAGGCCAGCCCCCCAGATGGGGACCCCCCCCCCCCCCGAGACGATTTCACCGACCCCCCCTCAGATTTTTCTGGCAAGTAAATTTTCGAGCAAATTTTTGCAATTTTTTACACTTTCACAAACAGAAATTGCCAAAATCGCCTGCAAAACAGCACTTTTTAGCTGTATTTAAGCCCAAATTAGCGATTTTTGGCAATTTTTAGGCCAAAAATTGCGATTTTTCTCGATTTTTGAGCGTTTTTTAGTGCCCACCCCCTCCCCCAAAATTTTGGCTCAGACCCCCCCGGCCGGCGCCAGACCCCCCCAACCCCCCTCCCCCCATCGGCGGATGACCTGTTACATGTATGCCCGAAAACCAGTGACATTATAGCTTGTGTTTTGTTTATCTGCACAGCAAAAAATCGATAATCAATCGATATCGATTATCGAATTAAAACGCAATGATAGCTCTAAACCAACGTAATGGTTGAAATCGGCATGCCCGAAAACCATTGACATTATAGCTTATGTGTTTTGTTTATCTGCACAGCAAAAAATCGATAATCAATCGATATCGATTATCGAATTAAAACGCGATGATAGCTCTAAACCGACATCGTGGTTGAAATCAGCATGCCCAAAAACCACTAACATCATAGCCTGTGTAGTTGGGTCATCTGCAGAGCAAAAAAGCGATAATCGATCGAATATCGATTATCGATTGATCAAGTGATCGTAGCTATAAATGGGCGTCGCCAATGAATTTGTTGTACCAGAAAACCTCAATTTGGTCATCCCATTTTCCTTTGTAGCTGCTTTAGTCAGATACTGAAAACTGATAAAATCATGATCAATCGATAATTTGCGAACGATTATTTTTGATACAACAAAAATCACCATAAATTTTATTGCAGATTCTGAAAGCCCATGATGTGAGCTTTCGAATGCTGGATAGCACGTGTCTCAGCTAACTCGGCCCCCTGAGAAACGTCCATTTCCGTTAGCGGTGTTTTGGAGTTTTACTATGGAAAATGACCCCCATCAGAGAGAACCATGGATGGCCATTGCTGGCTACCCAGAGGGAGTTGGGCGGAACTGTTTTAGGGTTTTACTTTGGGGCCGTAGGGATGTCCAACGCACCCCATGCCGGCCGATTCCGCCGACCCCCCACTTAACATGTCTGCCCGATCTCGGTTGGCAATGACAATTAAACTTTTTGTTTTCAGTGAGTACGAGAGTGCCGAGAAAGAAGTAGAAGATCTGAAGAAGAAACTAAACGAACTAATCGCCAACGATAAACGTGATCGGGCCGATCTGAAACGCCTGAAGGACAAGAAGCTGGAGCTGGAGAAGAAAATCGCCTCCGAGAAGAGAAACGTGCGCGCTCTCGCTCTCTATTCCTTGCAACAGTTGGATTGGTTTTAGCTGAAAGAGCTGCAGTCTAAGCCAGAAAAGGCCGAGAAAGCCATAGCCGAGCATCGACAACACATAGACGAGCTGGAGAAGAAGCGCGAGGAGTTCTTGAAACGCAAAGAGGACGGGTTGGCGCAGTTCGAGCGGGACACCAAACATCTGAAGGAGCAGCGAGCTGGACTCGAAGCCGAAAAGGCAAAACTGGCCAAAGTGGCCGACGGACTGCAAGCCAAGGTTGACTGATGGCTCTGTCTAACTAGTGTCGTTTTTGGTGAGAGTAAAGTTTAGGTCGACATTGCGCAACAAGAACTGGACCTGTTCACACAAGCAGAGCAAAAGGCCGTTCGCAACTTGAACGACGCTAAGCAGAAGCGCGACGACGCCCAACAGAATTTGGACGCTCGATATCGGTATGACAGTCAGCCAGTTCTTGGTCAGGCACCTGACGCCATACATAGTACAGACACCAATGGCAATGGTACTACCACAGTGCCCGAATGCTGGGTACCATTACCACTGAGTCGCGTCTTGGCCACGGGTAGTTTACGCTATCCCGTGTGTCACGGCGGCCCCGGCATCCGTGAGAGCGGTTGTTTGTGGGTTCGAAACCGGTCGAAGCGACTGGACTGGAAGTAGTCGACGTAAAGCCCAACCCAGACCGCCGAAAGCCGGTGATGGCCAGTAGGTAAATGGGAACCGAACCGGCGCTGCCGTTGCACCTATTGGCAGCAAAGGGGAGGGTTGTTTGTAGACAGGGCTACCCCATTGAAGGGCTCTGAAAAGAGCGAGGGGTGTCCTGAGCTGTCCGAAAGGACAGTGGAACTCATAAACAAACAACATAGTATGGAATCGATCCGATATGGCACTTAGTGTCATTTTCATAAATGCAATACTTTTTAAATTGAATGTACAAATTTTAGCCGAAATGAAGCCGCCTCCAGACGTCTGCCTGACGCCAAAAACAAAGTCAAAGAGCTGGACGAGCGAAGACGAGAGTTGGAACAGCGAGACAAAGATGTCAACAAACAGGTAAGAGCAAGAGGTTAAGGGGTGAGTTTGGGTACCATCATTTGTCTATTCCAGCTGGAAGAAAAGAGACCGAAGGCTGCAGAGGCGCGGTCGGCGCTGCAACAGCAACGCAGTCGCACTGGTGTTGCCGCAATCGCTCAGCGTCTCCTCAACTCTGATATCGACGGCGTTTTTGGACGACTGGTAGGTAGCTTGCGTTTCGTTCTGCACTCGCTCCCTACACAGGTGGCAGGTTTTCTAGGGCGATTTGGGCGCTATCGATGAAAAGTACGATGTGGCTATCAGCACAACTTGTGGTCAGTTGGACAACATCGTAGTGGATACTGTGGACACTGGCCAAAAGTGTATCGAATTCTTGAAGCGCACTAACGGCGGACAGTCTACGTTCATTTGTCTCGACAAAATGCAGCGCTTCTTGCCTGCCATGAGACGACAAGAACGATAGTAAGTCTAGGAGAATACGTATGCCCTACCTGTTAGTTTGCTATTAGGACTGGTACACCCCTCTCCTTGGGTTTTTTTTAAATACAGCTTCCAGGCCGTTTTTCAAAATTTTCACAGTTTCAGACGCACTGTAACACGAGTTTTTAGCTGTCTTTTACCCGTTTTTTTTGCGATTTTTAGTTTCCAATCGACCGGCGGCTTTGTGGCAGGCATATGCTAGCGTTCGGCTGTGTGGAGATTACCATTTTGAAATTATAGCGGAGTGTAGCGGTAGCTGAGGGGTTGGTTGAGCGAGGGGATGTTGAGCTGAAAAATCCGGTTTGGGCTAAGATCAGTGGGTATTTGGATGTTTTCCGTTAATTTACTTTGATAAGAATAAGCTTTTTACTAATTTGCATTATAATTTTAAGCTTCTATTATTATTTTTCTGTATAGACTTCTTCCAAAACATTCCTGAGGGAGGTAGAGTCTGCCTGAGGTTCAGAAGAGTCCCAGGAGGAGAAAACCTTTGACTTACTCTGTTAGGTGTCTGCTCTGTGGCTGTGTGTATGCTCTTTAGTGCCTACCTGTTTTAGTCCCGAGAACGTTCCTCGCATGTACGACCTGATCCGTGTAGATGACGAGCGAGTGTTGCCGGCGTTCTATTTCGGTCTGAGAGACACATTGGTGGGAGAAAACTTGGATCAAGCCGTGCGAATTTCAATGGGCAGCACACCGCGACGAAGAGTCGTCACTCTGAAGGGAGAGGTTGTCGATGTCACCGGTGAGAACAGTCAGTCAGTCAGTCAGTCAGTCAGTCAGAGTCAGTCAGTCAGATCAGTCACAGTCATCAGTCGTCAGATCAGTCAGTCATTAATCAGTCAGTCGTCAGTCAGTCAGTCATCAGTCAGTCATCAGATAGTCAGTCAGTAGTCGTCAGTCGCGTCATCATCGTCGATCAGTCATCATCATCAGTCAGTCAGTGAGTCAGTCAGTGAGAGTCAGTCAGTCAGTCAGTCAGTCAGTCAGTCAGTCAGTCAGATCAGTCAGTCAGTCAGTCAGATCAGTCAGTCAGTCAGTCAGTAGAGTCAGTCAGTCGTCAGTCAGTCAGTCACAGTCAGTCAGTCAGTCAGTCGTCAGTCAGTAGTCAGTCACAGTCAGCAATCAGCAGTCAGCAGTTAGACAGCAGCAGTCAGAGAGCAGTCTGTGTCGTTCAGTCAGTCGTCAGTCAGTCAGTTCGTCGTCAGTCAGTCATCAGTCAGTCAGTCAGTCAGTCAGTCAGTCAGTCAGTCAGTCAGTCAGTCAGTCAGTCAGTCAGTCAGTCAGTCAGTCAGTCAGTCAGTCAGGTCTGTCTGTTTGTCTGTCTATCTGTCTGTCTGTCTCTGTCTGTCTCTGTCTGTCTATCTGTCTGTCTGTCTCTGTCTGTCTATCTGTCTGTCTATCTGTCTGTCTGTCTCTGTCTGTCTCTGTCTGTCTGTCTGTCTATCTGTCTGTCTGTCTATCTGTCTGTCTGTCTGTCTGTCTGTCTGTCTGTCTGTCTGTCTGTCAGTCAGTCAGGCATGTAATGGCTTAAGGTGTAATTTACCGATGTCATTCGTGTTAAGGCACGATGACTGGTGGAGGAGGCTCTCAGCGTCGCAATCGTATCGGCCGACAAGTGGCGGCGTCCCCGAGTGGCGGTCTGACTGAAGATAAAGTGGCTAAACTTGAGCGGGAACTGAAAGACTTGCAAGAGGAACTGGGCCAGGTCAGACGCGATAGACGCACAGTGGAGGAGGATTACGCCAAAGCCGTGCGAGAACTTGACACGCTACAGCACACTGTTAATGGATCGAATGACGAAGTTGAGGTAAGTGCGTACGTACTAAATTTTCTACACGCACATCGCAGTGTTGAGGAAAACAGAGCCCCAAACCGTCAGAGTTGTTGATTTTGACCGATCTAGCTTGCTTCTAGGAGGTCTTTGCATTGCTTTTTGAATGGTGGCTGGCCTCCTTTAATGCGTTTACGCAATAGCTAAAGGTGCTACCTACTTTGACAGATTAAATGAGTTCTCTTCTGACGTTTTGACCTTTAATTTGTGACTTGTAGCAATTGAAAGCGCAAGTGGAAGCTTGGGAACAGAACGTAGTGAAACAGGAAGATGAGCTAAAGAACTCAAAAGCCGACAGCAAAAGATCGGCCGAACTTAGAACGAAGTTGGACGAACGAAAAGTCGGTCAGTCTTTTACCAATTTGGATCGACTTGCTGTGCCCCTAACCAAGGCTGTCAGGGTGGGATTTCTGTAGCTTGGATAATTCATAGGAGTGAGGATGACTTCAATAATACATAGGAGTGAGTTGTAATCATTCATGTTTGTTATTTTTTAATAAGTTTTTGACCCGTTCTATTGGGTTGGGAAAGTTCGCCGTGACCGGTTTCCCGCAGGGAGAAATTTTCGATTGCTTATTGGTGGTATTTATATTCACAACAGACAACATCGCAAATTTTTTACAGTAGCAACCGCAAATCTCAACCGATTTGAATGACTTGTTTTCAAGGAAAGAGAAATATATTCTTGACAATTGGATGAAATTTTTATTAACATGCTGCCTTAGTTGCTGAGATATTTTGGCAATGAACAAAAGTTTTTTCCTATTCCGTTGCACTTCATGCTGCCACAAATTCATATAGCTGTACGAACTATACACACTAGCACATTCACTTCACATAATTAGTTACAGTACTGTAGTATAATTGTAAGTGTACACTTGCTTAAACAATCTTAAAAATTTCTTCTGCGGTGAGCCGGCCTGCGGCGAAAAAACCTTGCAGCAAACCGCGGGCGCGGCGAACTGAGCGGCTCCCGTTCTATTTGTTTAGTCGCAGTAGCAGAGTAAAATAGGGAAACTTTGCTGAACAGAGCCCTCAAGGTTTATCTAGTAGTGGGCGGACAGAGAGGCCGATGGTCAGATTGTCATTTATCTTAATTAGAAACCCTGAAACTTCGATTCGAATAAGTTTGACTGCCTCTAATAATAATAATTTTGACAGAATTTCGGCCTTGGTTACATGTTTACTACCTACTAGCACTCTATTACTTTCAGATTTGATCTGAGAAGTAGGGGGATTGGGTGCGAAAAGCCTGGCAACCCTGCCCCTAACTTGTTCTGCACAATACGTGCTGCAGTTGTGCTGAGATCGAGTGCATAGTAAAAGATCGAGCAAGACTGGAGAATGGATAGTAAAATTAGAAGTACTTCAGTCCATACATGGACCGGAAAAATCCGGAGGGGGGGTAGGGGGGGTTGAGACCTCGGGGGGGGGGGGTCCCCGAAAAAAGGCCGAAAAACGCCTATTTTGCCTTAAATAAGCGAAAATTTCCTCCCTCCGGGAGGGGGGGTGAGTGGGTGGGGGAGGGGGTATGGCCGACCGAGGGGGGGTATACCCCCCTTACCCCCGGCCCATGTATGCTTCAGTCAGAAATGAAATGACTTCAGAGTACGAGCGAGCTCAACAGGCGGTGCGCGAGTCGGAGGCTGGTGTGGGCGAGATTCAGTCGCAGATAGACGACATAGAGGAGAACCTGGTCGGTCTGACCATGAAGAGTCTGAGCAGCACCGAGCGCGAGCTGGACGGACTGCGCAAGCAGATCGCTAAAGAGCAGGCGGAAGCGAAGAACGCGGCGCGCGACCTGGCCAAGGCCACCAAGAAGATCGAGAACATGGAAGCCGAACACAAGGAGGCGCACGAGAAGCACGCACGACTGATCGATCGCGTCAAGCAGATGGAGTTGGAAGCCACCGACGTGGTGAGCAAGGTGGACGAGGCTCAGGAGGCCAAGGAGAAGGCGGCCGAAGTGTTCAGAGAGGCCACCAACAGCAAGTCGGGCATAGACGAGCAGGAACAGAAACTGCAGAAAGAGATGCTCGACCTGGAAGAGGAGCTGAAGCACTCGAAGTCTATTATGAAAGAACACAAAACCAAAATCGAACAGTTTAAGACTGAGGTGGGTGTTTGTTGTGTTGATCAACGTTTTTTCGTCATGCATCGCACTTGTCTCCTGTTTGGTACGCGCTGTCGGCAGTTATTTGATTTGGTGTCATCATGCATGTACTAGGGTGTTTGGGAATTAAGCCCGGTTCACACCTGCCTTGACTAAGCGCTAAGGGCTATACCTTAAACAGAATTTAACTCAGCTCATAGCAGACATGGGCAAAGGGGGGCTGAGGCATACATGTAACAGGGGGTCTGGGGGTCTGCCCCCCACCCGACTTAGGCCAGCCCCCCGGATGCCCCCCCCCTCCGAGACGATTTCGCCGACCCCCCTCCGATTTTTCTGAAAAGTGAATTTTTGAGCAAATTTTTGCAATTTTTTACAATTTCAAACACAAAAAATTACCAAAATCGCCTGCAAAACAGCACTTTTTAGCTGTATTTGAGCCGAAATTAGCGATTTTTAGCCCAAAAATTGCGATTTTTTCGATTTTCGAGCGTTTTTTAGTGCCCTACCCCCATACATGTACTAGGGGGGTTTGGGGGGGTTACCCCCCTGCTGGAAAGGCCAAACCCACCTCACCCCCCCACCCCCCCCCCCCCCGAGACAGGTTAAGGGACCCCTCCCCCTGACCAAAAAATACAAATACTAGTAGTGGCTCCAGTATTAACAAACTGGGTCAGAAATCACTAATTTTCAGCCTAAAATTCACTTGAAAAGCCTTTGGAAACCGAATTTGGCGTTTCCACTGCTGATATTTAAGAAAAATCGGTGTTTTTGGAAGCTCTTTTTGTCATTTTTTGCTTGTTTTTAGCTTTAAAACGCTATTTGGCAGCTTAAAATAGCGATTTTTAGCGTCCTTACTGAGAAAAACGTGCTAAAAACGCATTTCTAGGCGTTTTGGAGCTTTTTGAAATTTGGGACCCCCCACCTGGGCGAACCCCCCCTCGACCCCCCACCTGAGGAAACCCCCCCCCTCCCCCAGGTCGGCCCGGAGCTGTTACATGTATGCCTACCCCCCTCCCAAAATTTTGGCTCAGACCCCCCCGGCCGGCGCCAGACCCCCCCAACCCCCCTCCCCCATCGGCGGATGACCTGTTACATGTATGGGCTGAGGGGGGTTGCCCCAGGCTCTGACCTACCCCCCGCCCTACCCCCTCCCAAAATTTTGGCTCAGACCCCCCCGGCCGGCGCCAGACCCCCCCAACCCCCCTCCCCATCGGCGGATGACCTGTTACATGTATGAGCTGAGGGGGGTTGCCCCAGGCTCTGACCTACCCCCCCCTCAGCCGGCCGCTACCCCTTCAGGAATTTTTGGGAAGAATGTTGTATAGAAAATTATGATGAAAATATGCCTGGTTTAGGCGTAAATGAGCTCAGAATAGCTTATTTTAGCTTACTTTAATGAAAAATAAGCCGAAAAACCTTGATTTTAGAAAAAAATTTGACTATTTGGCTTGCCACCCCCGTCAGGCGCTCTTACCCCCCTCAGGCGCTCCTACCCTCCTCAGCCCCCCTCAGGAATTGAAAATTCTACCCCCCCTTCAGCCGAAATGCTAGCCCATGTCTGGCACATAGTCCATAGATCCTAGCCTCAAGTGTGAACGCATCTGCGCTATGGACTAATACTCTTGGCGCTTATTCCATGGCGCGTATTCCAGGCAGGTGTGAACCGGCTTACCCCGCTGAAAAAGCCTAACCCCGTAGATAGTATTGGGATCCCGCCCGAGCCAAAAATACAATTACTACTAGCAGCTCCAGTACTAGCAAACTGGCTCGGAAATCACTAGTTTTAGCTTAAAGTCCGTTTGACAAGCCGTTGGTAACAGAGTTTGGCGTTTCCACTGCTCATATTTAAGAGAAATCGGTGTTTGAAGAACCCCTTACTTTCATTTTTTGCTTGTTTAAAGAGCGATCTTTAGCTTCCTTACTGAAAACACGTGCTAAAACGCTTTTCCAGGCGTTTTGGAGTTTTTGAAATTTTGGACCACGAGAAATCCATAATTGGCAGTGCTTGCTTTGCTTGTACGTGCATTTTTAGTTCTCCAAGCTGAAGTTGCACGATCTTTCCACACTGCGCTCGCCGCAGAAACTGAAGCAGCGCAGGCCGACCGAGCCGTCTGTCGGGGTCGAGGCTGCCGCCAGTTTCAGCAGCCAACCTCAGCCGGATCAGAAAGAGGAAGCGGCTAAACCGCCTGGCACGCCCGAACCGATGGACCGATCCGGCTTAGAGAGCGACAGCGACGACAGAGCCGAGTTGAAGGAGTACTCGTTCGAGCAGCTGGAACAGATGGATTTCGAGGACTTGAAATACCGATTGACTCAGGTTCAGACGAAGAGGGCCGGCACCAAGCCTAACATGGCCGCCATTGTGGAGTACAGAAAGAAGGTGGACGACTTATCGCCTATTGTCTGTAGTATGGAGAGTGTTGCAGGAAGCCAAGTACTTGGTCTGTGTGAGAGAGCTGGATGAGGCCACCGAAAGACGCAACCTGCACAGGGAGCAGCACGAACGACTGCGCAAACAACGTGTGCACGAGTTTCTGACCGGCTTTACGGAGATCAGCACTAGTCTGAAGGAAATGTACCAGACAATCACGATCGGAGGCGATGCTGAACTCGAGTTGGCCGACTCTCTCGACCCCTTTACTGAGGGAATTATATTCAGGTTTGCTCTACCTTACGTATTGTACTTTCAGTCAGTCACCTCAGGTACCGGTGCCTTATTTGGTATCACTAAGGTCGAGGTGACCTTACTCGTATAGGGACGGAACCGCTATAATAAAACCGTACATGTACGTACAGTGTAGTAGGGGGTCTGCCCGCGCCTGACATAAGCGACCCCCAGACGATTTTTCCAGTAGGTAATTCTTTCAGCAACTTTTTTGCGAGTTTTTAGATTTCCAGACTCTAAAATCGCCTCCAGAATATGACTTTTTCACTGTGATGAAGAGTTTGATAGTTTGAGTGAGAATGACTTGGTCAGACGCCTCGATCGCCGGATTCACTACAAAAGACATGCTAGGGCAGTGGTGAGTGTCAGTCGAAACGGTCAGGTGAACCACATCGCAAAGATATGAATCGCCAAACGCAGATGAAACGATATGACTTTGTGGGATGTACTGCAACCAATAGTCTCGAGTCTGTTGTGCTACGGGACTGCTCAACATATTGACCTCAGCGCCTGTGTCAATGAGAGCCGGAAAAAGATAGTGACCAAATGACAGCGGGATGTAGAGATCAGACTGGATTGGAGAATGTCCACAGAAGGGAGGATCGACCATTAACCCAGTGAAGGGAGTGTTTAATGAGCCGACTTGGACACCCGACGTGCCAGAACACGAAGCAAACAAAGCCGCTTCCTCTTTCATACGATCTGCGAGGGGTCGAGACAGGTACTGAGCGACCAGACGATCAGTGCGCTGCTTTGCGATTTGCCGCTCCCGATCATGCCGCTGTTGTTCGATCTGCCATCGTTGTTGTTGTTCGACCCACCATTGCTGTTGCTGCTCGATATTACGCTGAATTTGCTCTTGTAGAAGTTGGAGGGTGTTGTAGTTACACTCTGTTAACTACATATTACTGTTAGACTATAGGTAGCGATGCGCTAATAGTCTCTGTGTACGTGCCTTTTATCTATGTACAGAATGTTCTGGAAAAGGTCAGTCCCTTTCTCTTATCTCTTACCCGGACTAGAACTTTCTGGAACGTTCTATGGCCGTATATAAGCAGCCCGCTCTGCAGTGTTCTCTATGAGCTTCCATGAGCTTCTATGACTCTATGAGCTTACTCTCGTGTGCTACCCTCTCTCTACTGTCTCCCCCAGTGGCTCATACCCCGTGAGTCACTCCCTAGCCCTGCTTCTTCGTTGTTATTTGTTGTTACTGTTATTGGGCGATCGTTCCCAATAGACCCTTGTTTGGAATCCTGTTGTATCACCTCCCACTCGGCCCACAAATACAACAGAGATTTTCTGGCGACGCGGTGAACTTTGGACCCTGGACGCTGGTGAATTCTGGACATTTTCTGAAGGATCAAGATGTCGGAAACGGCTCAGCTCATCGCTCTCCTACAAAAACAGCTGGAGGCACAAGAACGCCGTCATGCGGAGGACATGCAAGCCCAGCAAGAACAGATGAGGCAACTCCTGGAGTCGCTCAAGCCCACTGCTGCTCCTGCACCTGCTTTCCCAGCTGTGGTGGCTACCTCTGTTCCATCATTCTCTGCCTTCGACTCAACAGCCGAACTTTGGACAGACTACTGGGCCAGATTCCTAACCTTCATTGGAGCCCACTCTGTACCTCCAGAAAGAAGAGCGCAAGTCTTCCTCACCAACCAAGCTCCAGACGTCTACAAGTTGCTCTCCAACTTGGCCCTTCAACAATATCCTCCCAAGGACATCAATCAACTGACTCTGGATGACATCACTGGTTCGATCCCAAACGCTTCATTGTCCGGGAGCGATTCAAGTTCTGGAGTGACATGCACCGCAAGCCTGGAGAGACAATTCAAGAGCTGGCGGCAAGGATCCGACAAGATGCGGCTACCTGTGACTTTGCCTCGATCAAGGACTCCCAGGATGAGGCTTTGCGCACGCGATTCATCGGCTCGGTCAACAATGAAGCCGTTCTCAAGGCTCTCTTCAAGATCAAGGACGATGAACTCTCATTCGCTCGCGCAATCGAGGTGGCCATTGAGACTGAAGATGCAGCCAAGGTGGCAAAGGAAACCGTCTATGCCACCAAGTCCAAGCCTGTCAACAAGGTGAAGAAGGAATCTTCAGTGCTCCCCAAGCAACCAGTGACCACCCCCAAGACCGCTCAACCAAGGATCAAGCCACCTGCTTCACACCCGCAGTTCTCAGGTGCTTGTTATCGAAGTGGCAAGAAGGACCATCCCAAGGGTCAGTGCCCCTACAAGAACTACACCTGCTCCTACTGCGGCACCATGGGTCATCTCCAGTCAGTCTGCAAGAAGAAGAAGAGGGAACAAGCATACATGGGCCGGAAAAATCCGGAGGGGGGGTGGGGGGTTGAGACCTCGGGGGGGGGGGGGGGGTCCCCACCCCGAAAAAAAGGCCAAAAAACGCCTATTTTGCCTTAAATAAGCGAAAATTTAACCCACGGGGGGGGGGGGGTGGGGGGGTTAGCCG
>JASANB010007451.1:0-11541 GCA_030248155.1 Sabatieria punctata | reverse complement strand
GCCGCATAGCTTTGGCGGCAATTAGGGATGCGCTCGGGACGAAATTTTCGACCCGTACTTCCAGCCCGTTACCAGGTGCTGTGGCCCAGCCCCGGCCCGTTTGCCACTCGGCCCAGCCCAACCCGGCCCATTTTTAAAAAAGTTCCTTCGAAATTCTTTTTAACATGTAATGTAACAATTCTGATACAAGTAAACACGTTTAACAAGTGCTAAAAGCAGTTAGAAATACACGGGCGCTACACAAAAACCAAACTCCCACCGCGTTCACATGTTAGCATGCAGGAAAGTTATCGAATCCAGCGATTGTGGATTAAGACGCGCTCTCCGAGCTTGCAGAGTGAAGCCGCAAGTGAAAAGTCTACTTCAATGGGTGCACTAGAAGCGGGCACAGCCAACAAACACTGGGCCACTAGACTGAGGCGCGGGAACACAAAATAATAGAATCTGGAATTTCGAATATGGAATGAACAACCCTCGTCAATAGTGTACCGACATGCGCCCGAATTTACTTATTTTCTTTCGTGTCCTGTCTAATTTCTGTCTGTTTTTTGCTGGCACGATTGATTGGTACACCACATCGCGCGCCCACTTAGCGGGCGCGTTATTACCGATTAGCTTTACACAACGGGTGCTAACGCTCATATTCAGCACCAGCGTACATAATCTTGAATTTGTGCAACCTTTCAAAATTTTCGGGCCACTATGCTAAACTGGTCGGCCCGGCCCGGCCCGTGCGCATCTCTAGCGGCAATATAGTTGCGGTGTTTTGAAAAACTTTAAATAGCCTACTAACATTACACCTAAATCTCTTATGTGGGCACAACTTCTATTTTCTGGTCATTGATAGTGTAGAGAGAGTTACCCGGCCGTCGGAAATTAGTTATACGTAGAACTTGACAATTTGACTGCGCCAAGTTCAGTTGCCATTGGTTTGACCACTCAACAACTCTAGTCAAGTCCTCCTGCAGGAGCAAGTACTGTATCCCTGTTTAGGTCTGTAAGCTCTCAGAGCACAATTTGACATCATCGGCAAACAGCATGATTCGAGAATTTCTAATACAGTCTACTATGTCGTTTATGTAAATAATAAACGACTAGGCATATGTAACAGCTCTGGGCCGACCTGGGTGAGGGGGATAAGGGGTTTCACTAGGGTGGGGTCGGGCGGGTTTCGTCAGAGAAGTTCCAAAATTTCAAAAAACTGCAAAACGCCTGGAAATGCGTTTTTAGCACCATTTTCTTCTGTAAGGACGCTAAAATCGATATTTTATACCAGCTATCCTAATTAGCAGCAACTTTACCAAATAGTAGGACCTACCGGAGTTTTCCACTTATAAGACCTGGTCTCCTGACTGGCTTTAAAATGCCCAAATTTATGGTCACTTCCTGGCGCCCTTTTGAAGACCATGGTCTTATAACTGGAAAATGTTATTTCACTGCAAAAAATGCTTTTTGGCCAATAGTTGAATTTGTTTTTCACCTAGATGGCTGTTCCAGACATGCCTGACAAGCTTACGCTTGACTTGTAAAACTTTACTTGAAGTTACAAAATGAAAGGTAGTGTTGAAGCATAGCAGTTACTGTATTGCGTTTCAAAACAAAAATCAGAATCATGTTTTATATATATTATGTACTTCTGCCTTTGTTTTCTCACGATGGACAAATTTTGTTCACTTTAAAAACAGTTAATGGTGTGCTCAAATCGGTCAATTAAACTAAGACCATGGTCTTTTAACTAGAAAAATGGGTGTCTATGAACCAAGTTTTCTGACCACCTATTTGAAGACCATGGTCTCATAACCGGAAACAAAAACCTATTTAAAGACCATGGTCTTCTAACTATATAGTGGTCTCAACAAAAAAAAAAAAAAAAAAAAAAAAAAAAAAAAAAAAAATCCTATAAGCGAAATCTCCGGTACGTATACTCGCTGGTACACGACGTGTTCACGTTAAAAAAAAATATCCTCGACCCCTATTTCTTGTTGTTCTGCTGTCAGAGCAAAAGTTATAATGATCTTTCCGCCACTCAGAAATGGAATCGTTTCTACAGTTGCCTAGGCATCGATTGATTTATTACTTCATTATTTGTTATATTTTGTCTCCTGTGTAAAAATCTTTCCAGTAGTTACCGAGTCTCCGCCCGAATTTGCTACATCGAGACACGCCTCCAAGACAGTTGATTGGACGGCGAACGTAAAACGACGACTCTCGTTCAATTTACAACTATGAGCGAGCGTCTATTTAGTATTCGCGTGCTGGCTACTGCCTCGCAATTGATTGTCCACGGACCGGCGGTCCTTTTTACACAGTGCAATTAGTTCTCGCGCGCTGGCATACACCGATATCACTCGAATTGCAAATTTTGAACACAGACGACCAAATTTGGTATCAGATGACTGCCGATCATCTCTTGATTATTATTTTACACATCATCATCTAATTATTTTATGCTATATTAAGATTTACCTCAGATTACGTGCTTTGATTTCAGAACAAATCTGTATAAAGTTCGCACCCAAATTGTAAATCGTCAAGAAATATGACCAAATGCGGTATTAAACGACTGCCTTCGGCTTTTAGATTATTGTTTTACATACTAACAAACCAGCACATCTACAACCAATCATTGCATTGCATGCTACCTCAGATTATCGCTATACTTCATCGATTGAGCAGCCGATTACCCCGAACAACACTTAGAACTTGCTGCAAAAATCATACGCACAGACGTACATTGGTTCCCAAGGCCGAATCGGTAGATCATTACCTTAGCTACAAAATAAGCACAGCTAGAAAGATTGAAACGCGAGGACGGTGGCCCCTTTTTAAACGACAATACAATCATCACTACGAAAGAAATAGAAAAATGTTTTCTAGGTCATCTTTTGAAAGATAGCTACCAATCTTACTATGTAAGTAGATTACTAGGCGCATTTACTTTCAAAGATCTTAGAACAACAACTTAAAAAAATGGAAAAAACGTTGACATACACTTACTAAACTAATCGTTTCATTCGAGTCCACTGGCAGATATGTTTTCCCAAGAGCAGATGGCTAGATATGACAACTTGCTATCGATTAAGCATAAATATACAATATTTGTCCAAGCCGCAGAACGGTGGCTCTCGTTAAACAAAAAATTAGCCAAAAGTGATCCACATTTAAGACACTAATTTGCGCAAGTAGTGATCTCCCTACCTAACCGTGAGATTGTCGCTTGAGGTCTTTTCAGCGAAATTGATTGAAGGCGGGGCGAAGCCGCGAACGAGCAATAGAGCCCGTTTTGACTTGAGTGGCAGCGAGTGGGGTGGTCGAGGTAGAGAGCGCGTCTCATAAACTTACCTGGCGGGGGGAGTTGGATGTTTAGGTGATCCATGCAGCTCCCCCCGCCAGGTGAGACCCATGGTGCGCGCTCTCCTGCCAGCCTTCTCTACCATTAAAACTGAAACTCTAACCACAAGTGCTGCCGCCTTCTGTCCATTTCGCTGAAGGCCTCGTGCGTGAGTCTGCCACTGTCACTAGATTTGGGGAACTTAGTGTCTTGAATTAGTGGATCTCACTGGCTAATTTTTGTTTGCTGAAAACCACCGTTCTTGCAACTTGGAATATTGCCCATATTTATAGTAATCTACTAACTCTGAATCTTGATAAACATCTAGCCATCTACTGAAAATATCGAGACTCGAACATTGAGTATTGTAAGTGTATATCAACATTTTTCCGATTTTTAGGTTGTTGTTCTGAGAAATGCTCTGAAAATTCACAATCACTTACAGTAATCTACTGTACATGAAGCCAACATACGGTAGCCTCTTCAAAAAGATGACACAAGAAAACATTTTTCGTAGTGATGTTACGGTAATAGGACTTAAAGCTCCACCTTCTCGCGTTCCAACATTGCCGCCAGCAACTTGGAAACAATGATCTGACCCATGCCCAGAACTATAGCAAAATGTCGCAGTACTGCAGCAAGATCCAAGTGGTGTTCGGTGTCGGCTCAATCGAGTGAAAATGCCAACGACTGAAGATCTCGTATGACTGGTTGGCCAAATATTAGTACATTTGTTAATATCTAAAACTAACCTGATCAAAGCCGAAACGTCGTTTAAAACTGACATTTGGTCATATTTCTTGACGATTTGCGATTGCGAAACACTACAGATTTGTTCTGAAATCAAAGCATGTCTAATGCAAATCACAATATAGTATAAAGATATTGATGTATAAAATTAATAATCAAGAAAAATAATCAAGGCAATGGCCTGATCAGATTTGGTCAGCTGTATACAACATTTGCAATTCGGTATCGACAACATTGCTCGCTCAAAACTGAAATTGCACTTTGTGTAAAAAGGACCGCCGGTCCGTGGACAATCAATTGCTATGGCAGTAGCCAGATCAAGGAATACCAAATAGACGCTCGCTCATAGTTGCAAATTGAACGAGGAGTCGTCGTTTTACGTTCGCCGTCAATCAACTGTCCGGGGCGTGTCTCGATGAAGCAAATTCGGGACGGAGACACGGTAAACTACTGGAAAGATTTTTACACAGGAGACAAAATATAACAAATAATGAAGTAATAAATCAATCGATGCCTAGGCAACTGTAGAAACCAGTGTTGTTCCCAGTAAATTTACTGAGTAAAAGTTACTCGGTACTTAGTTATTTTGAATTAAAGTAAGTACTTTTACTTACCGGTAAAATTTTTTCTTTCTAATTTTACTCCCCCCCCCCCAGAATACCGAGTTTCAATTTTGAATTACTCAATTAGAAAAAAATTCGGTAAACTCGATACTCGGTAATTTACTGAGTTGTTTACTGAGTAAAAGCTTCTGCAATAGGTAGCTCGCCGCATCTGTGCAGAAAATAAACGGTTTTTTTCGCTAATCGATCTGCTAACGACGAAAATTACACCATTTTTGCCAATTTTTTGCAATTTTCACAGCTTGTTGCATAACCTAAGCTTTGTTTGTGCTCTAGAATTGCTATGATGAGGTGCGAAGACTATAGAAGTAGGAACTATATCTATTACTATTAGCTAAAATTTGATTGAATTTTTTGCATCAGTTTGATGAACTGTGAGGAAAAGGGCTAAAATTAGAACAGAACTTCACTTTCCAATTTGGCCAGACTTTGCAATTGAAGCCACATCCTCTAGTCGCTATGTATAGTGTGCATATTTTAAGGCTTTCCATGCATGCTAATTAGCACAATAATTAATGTGAAATAACACAAAACACGATTAAAATTCCGATAAGTCGAGCCACATTATCATAAACTCATCAATCAGCACTGAAAAAGGATTCTAGTAGCTAAAGGTTTTACCGAGTTTACTGAATTGTTTACTGAGTACTTACCGGGTTTTCTTTGAAAAACCCAGTACTTACTCGTACTTACTGAATTTCAAAAAAATCTGCATTTACTTACTGAATACTTACCGAGTTTTAGAAATTTGAGCTAGGCACAACACTGGTAGAAACGATTCCATTTCTGAGTGGCGGAAAGATCATTATAACTTTTGCTCTGACAGCAGAACAACAAGAAATAGGGGTCGGACAACGTGAACACGTCGTGTACCAGCGAGTATACGTACCGGAGATTTCCGCTTATAAGACCACCATAGTTAGAAGACCATGGTCTTTAAATAGGTTTTTGTTTCCGGTTATAAGACCATGGTCTTCAAATAGGTGGTCAGAAAACTTGGTTCATAGACACCCATTTTCCAGTTAAAAGACCATGGTCTTAGTTTAATTGACCGATTTGAGCACACCATTAACTGTTTTTAAAGTGAACAAAAGCTGTCCATCGTGAGAAAACAAAGGCAGAAGTACATAATATATATAAAACATGATTCTGATTTTTGTTTTGAACGCAATACAGTACCTGCTATGCTTCAACACTACCTTTCATTTTGTAACTTCAAGTAAAGTTTTACAAGTCAAGCGTAAGCTGGTCAGGCATGTCTGGAACAGCCATCTAGGTGAAAAACAAATTCAACTATTGGCCAAAAAGCATTTTTTGCAGTGAAATAACATTTTCCAGTTATAAGACCATGGTCTTCAAAAGGGCGCCAGAAAGTGACCATAAATTTGGGCATTTTCCAGTTATAAGACCAGGTCTTATAAGTGGAAAACTCCGGTAGGTCCTACTATTTGGTAAAGTTGCCGCTAATTAGGATAGCTGGTATAAAATATCGATTTTAGCGTCCTTACAGAAGAAAATGGTGCTAAAAACGCATTTCCAGGCGTTTTGCAGCTTTTTGAAATTTTGGACCCCCTCTTGACGAAACCCGCTCGACCCCCACCCGAGGGAAACCCCTTATCCCCCTCACCCAGGTCGGCCCAGAGCTGTTACATGTATGCCTAGTCGTTTATTATTTACATAAACGACATAGTAGACTGTATTAGAAATTCTCGAATCATGCTGTTTGCTGATGATGTCAAATTGTATCGAGAGCTTACAGACCTAAACAGGGATACAGTACTCCTGCTCCTGCAGGAGGACTTGACTAGAGTTGTTGAGTGGTCAAACCAATGGCAACTGAACTTGGCGCAGTCAAAATGTCAAGTTCTACGTATAACTAATTTCCGACGGCCGGGTAACTCTCTCTACACTATCAATGACCAGCAAATAGAAGTTGTGCCCACATAAGAGATTTAGGTGTAATGTTAGTAGGCTATTTAAAGTTTTCTCAGCACTGTAACTATATTGCCGCTAGAGATGCGCACGGGCCGGGCCGGGCCGACCAGTTTAGCATAGTGGCCCGAAAATTTTGAAAGGTTGCACAAATTCAAGATTATGTACGCTGGTGCTGAATATGAGCGCTAGCAACCGTTGTGTTAATCGGCAATAACGCGCCCGCTAAGTGCGCGCGCGATGTTGTGTACCAATCAATCGTGCCAGCAAAAACAGACAGAAATTAGACAGGACACGAAAGAAAATAAGTAAATTCGGGCGCATGTCGGTACACTATTGACGAGGGTTGTTCATTCCATATTCGAAATTCCAGATTCTATTATTTTGTGTTCCCGCGCCTCAGTCTAGTGGCCCAGTGTTTGTTGGCTGTGCCCGCTTCTAGTGCACCCGCTGAGAGAGACTTTTCTACTTGCGGCTTCACTCTGCAAGCCCGGAGAGCGCGTCTTAATCCACAATCGGTTGATTCGATAACTTTCCTGCATGCTAACATGTGAACGTGTTAAGAGCTCTGTTTTTGTGAACAGTGTATTTCTAACTGCTTTTAGCACTTGTAAAACGTTTACTTGTATCAGGGAATTGTTACATTACATGTTGGGGTGAATTCTGGCAACTTTTTTAAAAATGGGCCGGGCCGGGCCGGGCCGAGTGGCAAACGGGCCGGGCCGGGCCACAAAATTTGGAAAACGGGCCGGGCCGGGTCGAAAATTTCGTCCCGAGCGCATCCCTAATTGCCGCCAAAGCTATGCGGACCGCAGCAATGATCTTTCGAATTTTTCGTACCAAAACTCCTGATACCTTGCTGAAAGCTTATAAAACTTACTGTATGTACGCCGAATAGTCGAATCGAATTCCCCAGTTTGGAGTCCTTACTTGGTTAAAGATAAAGATACTGTTGAAAGAGTGGAGTGGGACTTTACAAAGAGACTCTTTTTGCGTTGTGATTTATCTATGTTGCTTTTCTTAAAGTGGAAACCCTGGGGCGGCGTAGAATCCGTGCAGATTTATTATTGTGCTACAAAATTTTTAATAAACTGAACCGTAACAAATACTTTAAATATAGGAAAACATAAATCGCTGAAAAAACTGAAGCTAAAAATAACTAATTTGTGTCATTTTTTTCTCATTTTTTCAGTTACAAAATTGACTTTTGCGATGTATAATAGGCCAGATTGACTCAAAACTGTTAGAAAACCAACAGAAAAGACCAAATTTGGCAATCTCAAACAAAAAGGCAAACTGCTGTAAGAAAACTTGCATATATTTGCATATAACGTTTATTGATGGAGCCTGTCAGGGACTGTTTCCTGCTTGTTTCATGATTAAAATCTTTGGAACGTGCATTTCTGTTCTAAAACGACTGAGGAAGGTGCCAGAAAGCGTTAGAAATCATAAAACCAGGATAGGTTATTCTACAGTTGGTACTGTAGGTACCACCAAATTTCAGGTAAGTCCAGGTTCAGGTATCTCTAAAATCCAATTTCAGGTTCAGGTTCAGGTGCATTTTTCAAAAGTACCCAGGTGTCAGAGTAGTAGAATATGGCTGTGAATTAGGGTAGGGTATGAGTATACGATATGTATACGGTAGTAAGAGTTGGATGTGACGTCATATGGTGGATACAGTATGATGGTGGTCGACGGGTCAGGTCGGGCTGGTACCCGGATAGGGTACAACTCCTAAAGGGTTTAAGGTCTGGAACCCTCGATTTTAGTGAATGGTTAATTATTATTATTATTATTATTATTATATTTTTGGTGATTTATTATTATCATTTTAGTGATATATAAAGTGAATAAAGCAGTTTGTGTCACAGGTGGGGATCGAACTCGCGACGGTTCGCTTATCAGCAGGGCGCCTTAGACCAGTCGGCCATCGGCGCAGAGTAATAGGTCAGGGTACAACTCCTATAAAGGGTCAAAGGTCTGGAACCCTCGATTACCATTATTTATATTTTAATAATTAGTTATTATTATTAATATATTTTAGTGATTTATTATTATCATTTTAGTGATATAAAGTGAATAAAGCAGTTTGTCACAGGTGGGGATCGAACTCGTGATGATTCGTTTATCAGCAGGGCGCCTTAGACCAGTCGGCCATCGGCGCAGAGTAATCATCTACTTTAAAACCCTGGTTTTATAGCGCTCCTCTTATCAGTCACACGCGCGCGTGGTCTCACGTGACTAATACCAACTTGGAATCGGCTTCCCATCCCCCTTGCCCCCCTCGCGAGCTATACGCTCACCCGGGTTCAACCCAGGGTCAAAGGTCTGGAAGCCACCAAATTTTGGATGTGCTTCTTCAGTGACACATCAGACTGGGTTGGTCTGAGCAGAACCGATGGTCTGGAATCCTAAGGTCTGGAACCCTCGATTTTAGTGATTTGTTATTTTAATGATTAATTATTATATTTTAGTGATTTATTATTATCATTTTAGTGATATAAAGTTAATAAAAGCAGTTTGTCACAGGTGGGGATCGAACTCACGACGGTTTGCTTATCAGCAGGGCGCCTTAGACCAGTTGACCATCGGCGCAGAGTAATCAGCTACTTTAAAACACTGGTTTTATAGCGCTCCTCTTATCAGTCACACGCACGCGCGCGCGCGACTAATGTGACGTCACTGAACACGCTGGAAATGGGCGACAGTTTATCGGGTTGGTACCCTACTGACGGACTGAGGTAATCAGGGTACAACTCCTAAAGGATCAAAGGTCTGGAGTGGCACAGCTTCTGGGATGATCTGGACCAGCAGTGTCGCGAGCACTCAAAATGGGCCACTACAGTCCTCCGGCAAGCCGGTCACACTAAAAGTGGCTGGCTGGAACAACTTAGTGTTCACTAGCCCAGCATGTTCTGGGTTGTTCATGAGGAACTAACTGCTGCTGTCACTGCCACCGCCACCAGTGCAACTGTCTAAAGCTACCAGTCTGGTTTGTATTATTGTGGACTCGCATTTTTGTTAGTATCTTTAGTGAACAACACCAAACGAACTGTAAACGAACAACTTGTAGTTGTGCTGTATTCATTTTGATCTTTAATATGTGGTAATAATTATGAAATAAATATTTCCAATTTTTCATTATTAGTAAAGTAAACAAAGTGCCTGTATGAAGTTTAAATTTTTGCCTGAACATGTTGATAAGGAGTAGGTATTATAGTTGCAAAATAGTATTTCATAATTTTTCATTGTCATTTAAGTAAACAAAGTGGTGTGACGTCAGCTGCTTATCGCTTTAAAACAAAATGCTTTCATTGTTGTTCAGTATGTCGAGTTGGTTGAACAGTTATGATAGCAGTTTCGGTGTCAGTACACCAAGTCTGAGCATGAGTGGAGAGTTTATGAATTTCGAGAATGGCGACTCTAAGAAAGACCGACCACCGGTAATTTTATTATATGTACCGGCAAACTGTTTTGTATTGATGTGTATGTAGATCAAAATCAGGATCACTAAGGAGCAGGATGTGGAGGTGGGTGTGTATGCGCTTGACTCGCTTTTATCCAAAAAGGAGGCGCACAAATTGGAGATTGTGGTGAAGCGGCTGTTCAATGGCCCATGCGAACAGGAGCATACAGTTACGATTCACAGAGCAGACTGTACCTGCTGTTGGGGTCGCACATCTCTGGGTCAGCAGCAGCAGCAGCAGAACACGACTTGAAGAATGTCATGTTGTAATGTATTTAAAGGAGAAAATGTTGATTTTCGGTTTGGGCATGAATAAACGCATACTTGAAATTGAGTCCCAAGGCTTTTGTACAACAGTATGCCTGGCAGAAAGTGATGCATGAAAGCATGCTTGTTGGAAGGAGAGATAAAAAATGTTTACACTTATGAATTTGTTTGTTAGAGCGGTCTGATAAGAAGGGAAGAATAGTTTAAAATTTGAACCACCACTGCTGTACCCCAATGAAATCTGCCAGCTCTGATGTTGCTTATAAGAAGGGACGTTTTGGGAGATAGGGAAGGGGAGTGGCCGCCGCCTCCACCCAACCCCCAACAAATCCACCTGCCCCTTCCCAATTTGCGCTCAATCGATAATACAGGTGGTGCTGAGATTGTGAAATAAATACAGTATAGATCAAAAAAAATGTCCCATCGCTTTTTCGGCCTTCACTCAAACGTTTCGTTCTCAGTCATTTCTTTACCGATTTTGCTCAAATTTTCAGCAAAAATTAACAACATACTTATTTAAATATTCTGCAAGTGTGGTGCCAAAATTCCGACTCACATACTGGAATTTATGACCCGAAAACTAGGAACTAGGGTGGTCCACGCAAATTTAATTTTTTTGGTAATACAAGGAGTATAGGCCTGAAACTTGCAGGAATGACTGGTGTTGCTATTAGGCATAACATACTAAGCGGGCAAATCTGTAGCTCAAAGGGTACTAAAATAAGGGAATTTCAAAAACATGACGAAATATGACTTTTCTTCGTAAAACCAGCAAAATGACGATTCTAAAGATTTCTAATTTTCAAAAACGCTGCGGTGGAATGGTTACTATGGTGTGGAACACCCTCGTTCCTTATTTGTCGGGTCATAAAACAATAAAACACAGTATCAGTAGTAAGTATGTTATGCCCAATAGCAACATTCAATCATTCCTGCAAGTGTCAGTCCCCATACCGAAAAAAATAATTTAGCCACCCTCATTCCTAGCTTCGGTCATAAAACCAGTATGAGTCGGAATTTTGCACCACACTTGCAGAATATTTGTACAAGCATGTTGTTAATTTTTGGCTGAAAATTTGAGCAAATCGGTAAAGAAATGACTGAGAACGAAACGTTTGAGTGAAGGCCGAAAAAGGGATGGGACATTTTTTTTGATCTATACTGTATTTCAA
>JASANB010007450.1:0-31078 GCA_030248155.1 Sabatieria punctata | reverse complement strand
TTTCGGCCTTCGCTCAAACGTTTCGTTCTCAGTCACTTCTTTACCGATTTGGCTCAAATTTTCAGCAAAATTAATAACACCGTTGGCTAAATATTCTGCAAGTTTAGTGCCAAAATTCAAACTCGTACTCGTTTTATGACCCAAAAAACTAGGAATGAGGGTGGTCCACCAAAATTTATTTTTTTTCGAGCAAACTTCTGCAAAATACGAAATTTGCAGGAATGATTGGTGTTGCCCACTGGGCACACATACTAAGCGGGCAGCCCTGTAGCTCAAAGGGCACTAAAATTGAGATTTCAAAAACATGAGTGAAAATCCCATAGTTAAGAAATCCGCACCTTCTAGAATCAAAGCACTGAATCTGTTGTTAATCAACACAGATTGTAGCAGGAAGTTTGACAAATGAATGAACCTGATATTTAAACTCTGTTTCACACCATATTCACCATCCCTGCAAGCGTTTTTTGAAAATCGAAAATCTTTAGAATCGTCATTTTGCCGGTTTACGAAGTAAAGTCATATTTAGTCATGTAGCCAACCATGTTGTTAATTTTTGCTGAAAATTTGAGCCAAATCGGTAAAGAAGTGACTGAGAACGAAACGTTTGAGTGAAGGCCGAAAAAGCGATGGGACATTTTTTGACCTATACTTCACCAACCCCTCAAAAAGACGGTACTCCATATGGAGTAAAAGCGCGAATACACGATTTTGTGAAATTCCCACCTAAAAATTCAATGACGACGAATCTGCAACCAAATTCGCAGGCGTGCTAAACAAAAATGGCGTATAATTCGCTTTTTGAGAATTTCAGACAAACGGGATATTGCGATATTGATCATGAGAAAAAGGCGAATCATGTGAGTTTCGCAGGGGCCAAAAATTTTTTTTTGCCATTTTGCGTCGATTCGCATATGAGTCATCGCGATACAGATGTTCTTGCGAATTTAATGGTCATCGCGAAGGAGATAAGCTTAGGTTTATACGCACATAACAGGTGATTCGGGTCATGGAGTAGAATACTAAAAAGTTGCTAAGAATTGACGTAGCTAGTTTTGGCAGCTCCAGCGTTTGATTGAATAATGCTCGCTGCATTGTAGCATGTTTTACAAATTGATGAGCAACCTAACGCAACGCCCAAAGCACATTATTATTTTAGTTGAGGCAATGTGTTGTAGGCAGATGTACTGGATGGCCTAGTGCATGTATCAGGGTCTGCCAGCTTTCTGAACAGCGGCCAGTATTCGGCGACTCAGATTCAGATCAGTGCCGCCTATAGCAGACTGACGCACTACCGACAACTGTCAAACACAATTCTGCGCAACAAAACGCTCTGGAATAGTGTGGTCAAGTGGAACAGTGCATCGCATGTGGTGGTCAAAATTCTCTATGGTGCCAATTCCAGTTTTCGTCTTTGAATCGCACTGAAAAAGAAGAAAGATGACTCAACTGAAATCGCTGGTGAATTGACAGCTGCAATTCGCTATGCCTCTGGTTTGTTTTGTTGTTGAGTTTTTCTGTCACTAAATGCTGACTCTTCTGGAGTATATATAGTGTTTAAAGATAGAGAAAGCGATATTTTGTTTTGTTTTAAGAAAATTGAAAACGTTAAAAAATAACTGAAAAAATCAAGGTTATAATAGTGACAAATATAATAGTAGAAAGAAAAACAATAAATAAATAAATAAATAAATAAATAAATAAATAAATAAATAAATAAATAAATAAATAAATAAATAAATAAATAAATAAATAAATAAATAAATAAATAACAGCTTTTTAGTTGCACATCAGATTTGTAGTTTTACCGGCTCACAAAGCCAATTTGAAGTGGCAAAAAGTCACATTGGGATGATAGAAAGCATAATCCGTTAAAGCATTCAAAAATTGCCAAGATTAATTAGGTATGGGGGAATTCGGAGCTTAGCCAATCCTGTCCAGATGGTGATTATCTGGATTAACAAGACACAACTATATGTCATTTGGAATCTATACTTAAGTACTATTGATCAACTTTTAGTTGCCAGCTTAGATGCAAAAGTTAAAGCCAAAATAGCACTGAATTAGTGATGTAAAATTATGGAATTTGAATTTCAATTCAATTACAATTAAATTATAGGCTCCATTTTTAATTTCAATTAAATTAAATTAAATTAATTGAAATAGTTTTTCATTATTTTCAATTACAATTATATTTTCAATTAAATTATGGAACCTTGGAAAATTTCAATTATGCAATTTTTTTCAATTATTTTTTCAATTTTTGAAAATTGTTGTATTTTTCTGTTAAAAGACAGTAGCAGTGACCCAGGACTTCGAAAAATGTCCATGTAAAAGCTTACAGACACCTGGTTATCCTGTCATTCAAACAGGCAAGAAAATTTAACCTTCTAAAAACGCATAAAATGACATTCTGGGGTAAATTTACAGATATTTCATTATTTTCAGCACTTAATGTAAAGGTTTTCAGCATTTTTGAGCAACATCACTTCCTAGGTACCTTCGCCAAAACCCACCATACACCAACAAATCGCTGCTGTGACTTTTACAGTCAGGCACTTAACGCCGTTTATGGTACCGACACCATTATAAGGTGCCGGTGGTACCATATATGGTGCCCCCCAAGTTTGGGGCCCGTGGTGGTACCACTACCTAGGTACCGGTACCATATAGGTGCCCCCACGTTTGGCGACTGCAGTGGTACCGGCACCATATATGGTACCCCCACATTTGGAGGCCTGTGGTGGTACCATACGTACACGGGTACGGTGCCATATATGGTACCACTACCTAGGTACTAGGTATCCTAGGTATTACCAAACAAAGTGAGGTCGGTATAAAGGGGTGACAAACCTTAAATAGGTTTTGTTTGAAGTCATTAGTGCCGTCGTCATCATTAATACTTATGCATTTCCTTACATTCACCCCAGCAAATAATTGAAAATATAATTGAAATTCCAGGCGAATTTCAATTAAATTACAACAAATTATGGCCCAACTTTTGAATTTCAATTAAATTAAATTAATTGAATTGAAATAAAAAACGGCCCAATTATGCGAATTTCAATTACAATTAAATTAATTTTTTACATCACTACACTGAATCAATCCGAACGAGTACAAAGAATGACATGCACCTTTTTTGGAGATGTGGCTGTAAACAACACTCCGACCAATTATGCAGAAGCTATTGAATTGCAAAGGGTATCTATTCGGCTTTGATGAATCGCTGAATGATGTTTTTAGAAAAGTTTAGAATTTGCCAGCCTTGATAACGCAAGAAACAACAGTCCCAATCAGGGTTTGGTTATTGCCGTTGAGTGTGTTGACGAAAGAACCAATGGAAACCGTAACTATTGACATAAAAAATGAAGTTGTTATGAAAGTATTCTACATTTTAAAATATTCCCATGATTTATTATTGTCTTTATTGTTTATTGTTCTTCTGGTCTATATTTTTTCAGGTAGCGATGTTGTTAGAAGAATATGAAAAAATGGAATCTGAAACGACTGCTTTACTGATAGGATCGGCTACTGTAGATGCTATGGAATCTCTAAGAAAAAGACTTGAAGCATACAAAGATCTCATATCACCAGTTAAACGGATTGTTGAGCAAATGGTGCGCAGAATCAAGCAGACATCACGTTTTATGGATGATGTCTTACACCCGGGAAAAGCTGTTGAAAAGAAACTAAAGTACTTATTTACTTATAATGTTTCCATCTGCAAAGAGTAGTGATATCATTATTTCTAGAACATTTCTGCATAATGTACAAAAGCACAACATAATTGGACCGCAAAAACTGAGGATATACTTAGAGGTAGTTTTCATTATACTCACTTCATCTTCATTGATGTTGATTTTTGCAAAAAAAGTTTCGTTATTTACAGAAATCTAGAGAAGAAGCACTCCTGCTAAACAAATTCTTCCAGTCTGGTGTTTTGACTGCTCTAAAACCTGGACAACTTGAGTTTCACACTTTCTCCATGCAGAATGACTTAGTGATCGCATTGGAGCTTGTGCTCTATGGCCTTAAAGATGACTACATAGACCAGCTGCGACAGTACTCTCACAAAAATTTGAGCCCTTCTGTACACTTGAGGTTTATTTGTCGTTGCTATAGATAGAGTTTACCTGTATAGGACATAGAGAAGAATGAACAACCACAGCTGAAAAGTTGTTCAATGAAACTGTTTAATGTTCAAAAAGCCATTTCAGCAAGATTGATGGAATAATTGACAACAATAAAGTACAAAACAACAACAAAAACAAACAAACAAACAAACAAACAAACAAACAAACAAACAAACAAACAAACAAACAAACAAACAAACAAACAAACAAACAAACAAACAAACAAACAAACAAACAAACAAACAAACAAACGAATGAATGAATGAACGAACGAACGAACGAACGAACGAACGAACGAACGAACGAACGAACGAACGAACGAACAAACAAACAAACAAACAAACGAACGCACAAACGAACAAACGAACAAACGAGCGAACGAGCGAACGAACGAACGAACGAACGAACGAACGAACGAACGAACGAACGAACGAACGAACGAACGAACGAACGAACGAACGGACGAACGAACGAACGAACGAACGAACGAACGAGCGAACGAACGAACGAACGAATGAATGAACGAATGAACGAACAAACGAACGAACAAATGAACGAACGAACGAACGAACAAACGAACGAACGAACGAATGAACGAACAAACGAACGAACGAACGAATGAACGAACGAACAAACGAACGAACGATGAATGAACAACAAAAACAAAGAAACAAAAAATAAGAATAAGAATGAAGAAAAACAGTTTTATTGAACAATATTCCTTTAATGTGAAAGCTGGATCGATCCACTGGTTAGGAACTATTCTCACAAGCGGCACTACATCTATTGGACTTTGTTTCTGTTTGAAAGTCTGGCAAGTGACATCAACTTTGACAAAACTAATCCAGTATCTGTGGTCGTATCAGAAAGACCACGATACAGACAAGGCAGACAGAAAAAGTTGGAAACACCGACATTGGAGCTGAAAGTGTTCAAGCATGGCTTGTCCATTAGTTCAAAGATTATGAAAAACGTTGGTCCAGTTGGGCAAGTTGTTGAGGTAGGACTGAAATGCAGATTTAAAAAAGGGAGCATTTATGTCTTAAATTTTAGGTTTGTACCTTTCCAGAGAGTTCTATTAAGAGACATTTTAAAAATATTATACTTTCAGTTTTTATTCTCTGATAAGTTTTTGGATTGGGTTCATCCTCGTGAACTACGACTGAAACATCTGGACAACTTCCTGATCAACAGCCGAAGTGGACAAAACCTAGAATATAGAGGAATTTATAGGATAAAAAAGAAAAGTGCCAGTTCAAATGGAACTTGTCCACTTTGTGGCTCTAATGTCTGGTTCAAGATATTTGAACCAGGTCAGGTTAATAATTTCTGCTTAAACTACACTTTATACTCTTTTGCCTGGATACTTTAGCATCCAACCATCTATCCATTCTTTTTTATAGAACAGTCCATTTTTAGTTAAGTAATGTTCGATTGATTCAATTTCAGTTAGTTTTTACAAAATCTGCAAGTTGATGAATATATTTTACCTATTTGTAGTTCAAATGTTTTTAATTGTGTCTTCTGTTAAGATACGAACTATACTGAAAGCATAAACGTTAGACACAGCAAGGTGCTTTGGTACAAAGACACCTGGTATCTCGGCGATTCAATTGGAAATGCTGAATTGATGTATACAGAAGGTGGAACTGGTACAAAATGAATTTATAGAAAAGTGCGCTAATATACTCTATTTTAGATACAAAATTTCCATTCGATGAAGATAATTGGATTAATTTTACAAATGGAAAACGCATACCCCCTCTCTTTCTTTATCAGTTAGGTGGTCAACAGCATAAACCATAAAAGAATTACGGATTGGATTTGGCTTTCGATCTGACTGGCTATCTTGTGTTTATCAATATTTGTGTAATTAGTGATTCTATAAAATGAACATTGACCTCTAGCCATTATGCATCTATGTGGACTCTGATTTAATAAATATGAATTCAAAGGCAAGGAAAATGCAGAAAAGAAATAATTTAGAGGGATATTGTAATAGAATGTTCTACTGCACGCCCCCAAAATGCAAAATTTCAAAGAAAACGTTGTGATCATAATGATTTTTTGATAAAAATTGCACTAAAATGGACAAAAAATACCGATTCCCAAATGCTTGGGTATTCACAAAATAATCGGTATACCAGGTACAGGTATTTATTAAAATACCTGGAATAGGTAGGTACTTATTGGGTAGGTATTCCCAAGATACCTATTTTTCGGTATACGTTCGGTATACCCAATCAACAGTATGTAGTTGATCTCTCTCTAGTGACTTTATAATCTTGAGCTAACAAATAATATATGATGTGTTGAGGATATTATCACATGGGCTCACAAGATATTAGCATGTCTCCCTTCACATGTTTTAGCTTTTATGTCCTTTTATACCTTAGGGGCCGTCCATAAACGACGTCGTTCCAGAGGGGGGAGGGGGGTCGGCTGAAATGCGACGATAGACGACGCACCAGGAGGGGGGAGGGGGTTAGCAAAAAACGACGTCGCTTTTTTCGTAATTTTAGGGTACTTCGATTGCATTATTTTCCATTTATGCACATTCTGCAAATATTTCTACATACAGAAAAGTTTCCCAGAGTGGTTGAAGGGATTTATTCAATTCATTATACAATATGGCAACAATAAAAAATGGCAGTACTGCATGTACTGCACTTCTATCGGGGGGGGGGGTAAACTGAAAACGACGTCGCCTTAGGGGGTGGGGGTCCACACGCCAGAAACGACGCAAGGCGATTCTGGGGGGAGGGGGGGTCCGAAAAATCGGGATTTTGGAACGACGTCGTTTATGGACGGACCCTTATTCACAGTTCAGCTAATGAGTGAACATAGACAGACAGACTGATGCAGCGGCGGTAAGTGGGTAATAATGATAGAAAATCAGTACAATCAGGTCATATTAATAAGACACTGGAATGCTAGCTGGTCATAATTTAGGCAGCTTGCTTCTGAGTTCTACTCTAGACATTAGTTTTCTCCTCTGCAAGGATGGTCTGCGATGAAGATCCGGCTAGTAATGTACTCTTAGGAGTTGTGTATAATATGCATGGACTCTTCTATTTTATTCTTTATCCATTATGTATAGGAGTGATGTGGAAGCAGAGTAGTTTCTACTCAAAATCCTGTTATAAGATAATGATAGCTATGGGATTTATGGACCTGGGATGCATCAGTATGGGCTCAATAATTGGTGGACTTCTATCGATCTTTGGAGCTCCTTATTGCCCTAACCAGATATACTGGATCAAATATCTTGGCTGCTTTACTATGAGTAAACAGTATACGTTGTACTGCAGCGCGTCTGAAAAATGGAAATATTTATTTTTGCTCTTCTTTCAGCAAGCCCTTGCCAAATAAGCTGAAATTTGGAACATACAGGCTGTAGGTATTTGTTCCAAAATTCGAGCTGTTTTATGTGCTTGCTAAAACAACGATTACTCTTAAATAGCAGTGGCGGAAACGCCAAATTCGGTTTCTAAAGGGTTTTCAAGCGAATTCGGGGCGTAACCCCTAAACCGCCCTTGTACATGTACAAGACAGTGTCAGTCTTGATGCGAATGTACAAAATTTTAACACATAAAATAGCCGACAGTTTAGCAGCTATCTCTCAATTCCAAGTGATTTGGTGAAGATTTGAGGAAATTACGGTTTCAAATTTCGCATCTGTACAGATATTGAAATTACCGATTTTCGAGTATTCTTGAATTTGTCCGGAAAGGATCAAGTCTGGTGCGCCAAACCGTAACACGAGCACGCCGAATACTTGAACTTATCTTCCAAATTTCAGCCAGTTTTTCAACGGTTGCTCAAAATAGCAGCAAAAAGAAATGTCTACATGTTTTGAGACAAGTTGGGTAGTTAGAGTTGACAATTTTCAGTTTCTGTATTTAGCATTTTGGCCAAGCTATTGTGCACTGTGTTGTGCACTGGCACTAAACAGATTGCTCGCCACACTGCATATCGAGGAGAAATGGTTTAGTTCGTCAAAAACAGTCGCTTGGATTATGGGCTGCTTGGGTTACGGGGGTTTGTTTGGACTGCTATTCGCCACACCCCACGCCGCCCTCGTCTATCGGGCTGATATGGGTCAGTTTGTGGTGGTTGAAGATACCAAGGTAGGAGGCAGTAATCAGTGTTGTCGAGAATCTCATTTGGTCTATGACAGTCAGGCACTTACCACCATACGTATATGGCACTACCATGTATGCAGGTACCTTATATGGTACCACCGCAGGCTCCGAACGTGGGGTACCATATATGGCGCCACTACTAGCCTAGGTACCGGTACCATCTATGGTACCAGTACCATAAACCGCGTTAAATGCCAAACTGTATGTCGACCAAAAAAAGAACGTATATCCTATTTTCGAGAACAATTTCAAATGGCCGCTATTCCGTCAATTTTTAAGCGAATGAAATGATTTTGATTTGGCCAAATCTTGGCCCTCTCACCTTTGGTAACCCTAGACCTGAGCATACATGTAACAGGTCATCTGCCGAAAGAGGAGGGGGGTTGGGGGTCTGGCGCCGGCCGGGGGGTCTGACCCCAAACTTTGGAAGTGGGTTTGGCACTAAAAATCGGGAGAAAATCGAAAAAATCGCAATTTTTCGACTAAAAATCGTCAAAAATCGCTAACTTGGGCTGAAATACAGCTAAAAAGTGCTTTTTTTACAAGCGATTTTATCAATAATTGTGTCTGAAATTGCAAAAAGTCGCAAAAATTGCTCAAAAAATTACTTGCCAGAAAATCCGAGGGTGAGTAACCATCCGGGGGGCTGGCCTAAGTCGGGTGGGGGCAAACCCCAGTCCATCAGGCGTTTCCGGGTAGTCTTAATCTTATCGGTTACTAACAAGACTAATTAAAAAGAAAAACATTAAAAAACAATGTAACAATAAGCCAGATTTTAATTGGTTGTGGTGCGCTAGAAACTGGTCTTTTTGGAGATAAGGTCCGTATGAGGATTGGTTGGTTAAGCTGCGAAATTTGGGAAGATGCGCTGAGGGGAAGGTTTCGTGAGATCTTTGTGTTTAAATTTGACATCTGAAAGTTTGGGTCACTGTAAACTGAAGTACATATTTAGTAAGTTTATAGATTGGGTTCTACAGTGCCCTGATCAACAGCGTTCTAACCTCAGTTAGTCTGATTACGATCTACACAGTAATTTACATAAAGCAACGGCAGCTGGCTCAGTTGGCCCCAGTGGTGTTTGTGGAGGGAGGTTGCTTGGAGACAGAAGACACCATGCGTCGGTTGCTAATTTCCTCTGCTCTCATATGTCTGATGACCACCATAACAGCCATCGGTTACATCTTTGCTCCATTTGTGGTAAATTACCCAAGACTAATGACCATGGCCCAACTCTTCTGGCAGGCCACACATGGTAAGTAGACATCTGTCCGATTTGGTATGGGGCGTGCAAAAATTACGTAATGGCATGAGGGGGGAGGGGGGGTTCGCCAAAAGATTACTATTCATTACGGTGGGGGAGGGGGGTTGGCGACTTCATTACGTAATTTTTTAAAGTGCAGAAATCACTAAAGTGGCCATAATTTTAATTGTTTTGATGTACAGTACATGTACTTGTAGTCTCGATTTGAAGCCATTGGGCTTAAATTTTCTCGATTTCACTTAGATGAACGTTTAGATTAGAGAAGGTAGCTACCGTTTAAGTCAGGGCTTTCCAATTTTTCAAATGCTAAATGGCAAGAGTGACCTTTGACATCTTATTAAGAGTTTATAAGAGTATAACACTTATCGACTCGATCTTTTACAGGGTTCGTGCGGCTTTTTCCGAGCAAAATTCGCTGAACAAAGTCAAATTTCCCCGACCAATCAGAGTGAGAACATTCTAAGAAGGGTCAGAATTTTTAAAAATTGACTCTGAAAAATGCATTGAAACGGTATTCTGAGGGTAAAATTTCAAGTTGTAGTAGTTGCGGAAAGTCAGAAGTCCCATTTTCAAAAGAATGGTGTGTAAAGCTCTCACAGGGCCCTTTGGGCGAGAGAGGATCCTACTGCTATCAATTTTTTCCCTGACTGGTCACCAAATTCCCTGACTTTTCGGGTCCCGCACGAACTCTGGTTTATGACTATCGATTATCAGTCAAGCAATATTGAAGGAGCCCTAAAATCCAGTATAAAACACTTTGCTTTCATCTTCAACAAAGCGCCATCCAATGATGGCTTCTATGTAAAACTAAGACTATACGTACATGTACGTAGTTGTAGCTCATCAATATAGAAAACTAAGAAAATTATCAATTGTTGCTGTATACAGATGCTATTTTTATAAGAACGTCATTTTACATAGAATTGAACAAAAAATTTTCGGCTCTAACTCTTCAAAAAATTGAAATTTCGGGGGGGGGGGGGGGGGGTAGCCAAATTATTACGTAATTAGGGGAGGGGGGGGGGGGGTCAGGAAATTATTACGGGCGATTATCAGGGGAAGCGGGTGTCCGAAAATGGGCAAAAATACCATTACGTAATTTTTGCACGCCCCCTATCTTGGCGGTCTCATCTATTTTAGTTTTGGTATGGTATTATATTTTGCTGTGTAGTGTAGTAAGTATAGTGTAGTGAAGTTCTGAGCATTTTCAGGAGGAAATTGTATTATTTACTTGGCGATCAATAAAGCAATTCGACGCTCCGTTCTGCAGATGACTGGTTGCGGCAACCAAGTCAGTCCGACTGCTGGAAATTGAGGACAAATTGATTATACAAAGATTATTATGATGTTACATGATTGAACTTAATTGTCATTGCCAATCGAGATCGGGCAGACATGTAAAGTGGGGGGTCGGCGGAATCGGCCGGCATGGTGTGCGTTAGACATCCCTATGACCCCAAAGTAAAACCCTAAAACAGTTCCGCCCAACTCCCTCTGGGCAGCCAGCAATGGGCATCCATGGTTCTCTCCGATCCCACCATTTTCCATAGTAAAACTCGAAAACACACCAAACAAAAATGAATGTTTCTCTGGGGGGCTACCTCGCTCAGGCACGTGCTATATGCAGCATTGGAAAGTTCACATCATGAGCTTTCAGAATCTGTAATAAAATTTGTGGCGATTTTTGTTATTTCAAAAATAATCCATCCCGAAATTATGGACTGATCACGGTTTCGCCAGTTTTTACGGAAATGAGAGTTTCTCTGGGGGGCTACCTCGCTCAGACATGTGCTATGCAGCGTTTGAAAGCCCACATCATGAGCTTTCAGAATCTGTAATAAAATTTGTGGCGATTTTTGTTATTTCAAAAATGATCGATCCCGAAATATCGACTGATAACGATTTCGTCAGTTTTTGCGGAAATGAGAGTTTCTCTGGGGGGGGCTACCTTGCTCAGACATATGCTATGCAGAGTTTGAAAGCCCACATCATGAGCTTTCAGAATCTGTAATAAAATTTGTGGCGATTTTTGTTATTTCAAAAATAATCGATCCCGAAATATCGACTGATAACGATTTCGTCAGTTTTTACGGACATGAGAGTTTCTCTGGGGGGGGGGGGTCCCTTGCTCAGACATATGCTATGCAGAGTTTGAAAGCCCACATCATGAGCTTTCAGAATCTGTAATAAAATTTGTGGCGATTTTTGTTATTTCAAAAATAATCGATCCCGAAATATCGACTGATAACGATTTCGTCAGTTTTTACGGAAATGAGAGTTTCTCTGGGGGGGGGGCTACCTTGCTCAGACATATGCTATGCAGAGTTTGAAAGCCCACATCATGAGCTTTCAGAATCTGTAATAAAATTTGTGGCGATTTTAAAATTTGTGGCGATTTTTGTTATTTCAAAAATAATCGATCCCAAAGTATCGATTGATCATGGTTTTATCAGTTTACATCATCTGACTAAAGTAGCTAAAAAAGAAAATGGGATGACCACATTGAGGTTTTCTGGTACGCCAAATTCATTGGCGACGCCCATTTACAGCTAGGATCACGATACTTGATCGATTATCGATTTTTTTTGCTGTGCTGTGCTACACTGATGTTAGTGGTTTTTGGGCATGCCGATTTCAACCACGATGTTGGTTTAGAGATGTTTATATGTTGAAATCGGCATGCCCGAAAACCACAAACATCCTAGCTTTGTGGCCTGTTTAGTTGCACAACAAAAATTGATAATCAATCGAAATCGATTATTGAATTAAAACTAGACGATAGCTCTAAACCAGCATCGTGGTTGAAATCGGCATGCCCAAAAACCACTAACATCATAGCCTGTGCCGCGTCGTTGGCTCAGTGGGTAGCTCGCTGCCTCTGGGTCACGGCGGCCCCTGCATCCCTAGCGGTTGTAGTGGTTCATCCTCTCGGCGCGGCAAGTTTCTTGCTGCAAAGAGTTGGTCGTCGGCACAACGCTCCACCCAGGCCACCGAAAACTGGTTACAGTGAGTAGGTAAAATGGGAACCAACTGGATCTGCCGTTGCACCGAAAGCCGCTCCAAAAAGCATGCCGCGTTGGAGGGAAGATCAACGACGTCAGGAGCTGTCTGAGAGACCAGCAATAAGGCTGATACCGGTTTAGTGCCACTGGCCGGGGCGGCCGTTGGGAGCTGTCAGCACCATGACGTCACCACGCCAGGCACTCTCTTAGTACCTGGCGCCCAACAGCATGGCTTGAGTGGCTTGGCAGTGAAAGAAGGGCAAACGTCCGAGATGACGAATCACGGGGAAGCGAAATGGACCTCGAGTCTGATCGCAGGCCGTAAGGCCCCCCGCACATCGGATCGGATCGGATCATAGCCTGTGTAGTTGGGTCATCTGCACAGCAAAAAATCGATAACCGATGAAGTATCGTGATCCTAGCTATAAATGGGCATCGCAAATGAATTTGGCCTACTAGAAAACCTCAATTTGGTCATCCCATTTTCTTTTTTAGCTACTTTAGTCAGATGCTGAAAACTGATAAAATCGTGATCAATCAATACTTCGGGATCGATTATTTTTGAAAGAACAAAAATCGCCATAAATTTTATTACAGATTCTAAAAGCCCATGATGTGGGCTTTCAAACGCTGCATAGCACATGTCTGAGCGAGGTAGCCCCCAAGAGAAACTCTCATTTCAGTGAAAACTGACGAAATAGTGATCAATCGATATTTCGGGATCGATTATTTTTGAAATATCAAAAATCGCCACAAATTTTATTACAGATTCTGAAAGCTCATGATGTGGGCTTTTAAACGCAGCATAGCACCTGTCTGAGCGAGGTAGCCCCCCTGAAAAACTCTCATTTCCGTGAAATCTGACGAAATCGTGATCAGTCCATATTTCGGGATGGATTATTTTTGAAATATCAAAAATCGCCACAATATTACAGATTCTGAAAGCTCATGATGTGAACTTTCGAACGGTGCATAGCACGCGCCTGAGCGAGGTAGCCCCCCGGAGAAACATGCATTTTTGTTTGGTGTGTTTTCGAGTTTTACTATGGAAAATGGCCGGATCAGAGAGAACCGCCGATGGCCATTGCTGGCTACCCAGAGGCAGTTGGACGGAACTGTTTTAGGGTTTTACTTTGGGGTCATAGGGATGTCCAACGCACACCATGGCGGCCGATTCCGCCGACCCCCCACTTTACATGTCTGCCTGATGGCTGCCTGATTTCGGTTGGCAATGACAATTAACATGCATATCGCGAGAGGATCGACTTTCTTAACTATGGTGCGACCACAAATTGGCGAGGTCAGGGGATCTAGGTGGTATTAAAATATGTTATAGTATGGGACAAAAGAAGCCAGGCGGTGCATGCGCTGCGTGAATCCATCCTGTAGAACCAGAGATACGGTCAGCCAAAGTGGAGGTGGTCATGAAATCTTGCGTCAATTTTTAATGTCCAACCTCTGTCTCTTTCAACCCTTATAACTCAGCTATTTATAATGCTACATGTTTCATCTGCACACCATTCAAGAGCCCATTGCATGCGGTTTTAGGTAGTGTGCACCAATTTTCCACATCCTACCAGCTTACCCAGATATTGTCCAAAACGTACCAAAAACACTGAAACAGGGCACAAGACTTTTTAATGAAAATCAGTTGCCAATTAAGCCAGACGAAAAACGGCAAGTTAGGACTTCCTCCAAAGATGGCAAACACTTACCCAAAGAAAATTATGCTATTGCGGTTTCTGTACACTATAGGCGGTGGGGGGGGGGTGTTTTGCCCATTGAACATAGTCGAAAAAAAATTTTTTATCAGAAATTGAAAAAGAGCCTTATGCAGCTTTACTCGCTGATTACGAATATGAACTCGGTTTGGCTGGATTCCTTCTGGTTCGGGAGAAATTTGCATCCAAATCCTTGAGCAGCAGTACTTCTAAAGGGGCACTACTCATTAGCATGTACAAGAACTGTATTGTAAAGCACTTTTTCTTATGTACCTTTTGCTGCTGATTCCGAAAATAACTGTATTTGTCCTCTATGTTGCGTATTTCTGAAGATATGGGCACTTTTTGGATTGGCGAACAAAACAGTTGCGCTTGGTATACTATGGTGGTTTGAAAGGTTGCTCAATTCAGTCATATGCAGGATACAGAGTCATGAAATTGGCATCATCTAATGCAGTTTTTGCCGCTGATTATGGAAATGACATCTGTTTTTCAATCTGGCTTCTCCTGACTGAGTAATTTCGTCCTGGTGCCCTGTCATGCACATCGTACGTGATTTATTAAACAAACGCATGAAGTAGTACCTATTATTTGCAGGTTTCTTCTCTGATCCAGAATATGATATTGTTGTTGCGCTGGGCCCACCCAGTCACGAGTTATGAAACTCTAAACTTTCATCAACATACATGCCTTCAGGAGCAGTAATCCTGAAATATATAGTCAGTCTTTCAGCACTTGTGAAGCGAATCATCTGTCAAATAAACAGGGTACCAACCTATTTTGAACTGCACATTTCTAAAATAAGCTTACTTCTGCTCACAGATTCCCGATTTTGAGATACAACCAATTGTACTTGTTACTCAAGGATATGACTGAATCTCAAAATTGGGAGCCTCTATGGCAGAAGTAAGGTTATTTTTTAACTCAGCAGTTCAAAATAGGTTGGATACACTATTTATTAATAGTCGATTCGCTTCACAAGTGCTGAAACACTGAATACATATTTCAAGATTACTGCTCTTGAAAGCATGGATGTTGATGAAAGTTTATAGTTCCATAACTCGTGACTAGATGGGCCAAGCGCAACAATGAATCTTATATTCTGAATCAGCGAAGAAAACTGCATATGATAGGTACTATTTCATGCATTTGGTTAATAAATCTGTTACAATATGAATGACAGGGCATCAGACTACATAACTAACTCAGGAGCTAATAACTCGTGACTAGATGTGATTAGCGCAACAAAGAGCTCATATTCTGAATCAGGGAAGAAAACTGCATATATTAGGTACTATTGCATGCAGTTGGAACCAATTTTGAACTGCTGATTTGAAAAAATAACCTTATTTCTTCTGCCATACAGGCTCCCAATTTTGAGTTTGTGTAACAAGTACAATTGGTTGCATCTCAAAATCGGGAATCTGTGAGCCGAAGTAAGCTTATTTTTGAAATGTGCAGTTCAAAATAGGTTGGATACCCTGTTTATTGACAGATGATTCGCTTCACAAGTGCTGAAAGACTAACTATTTATTTCAAGATTACTGCTCCTGAAGGCATGCATGTTGATGAAAGTTTAGAGTTCCATAACTCGTGACTGAGTGGGCCCAGCGCAACAACAATATCATATTCTGGATCAGCGAAGAAAACTGCATATAATAGGTACTATTTCATGCGTTTGTTTAATAAATCACATACGATGTGCCTGACAGGGCACCAGGACGAAATTACTCAGTCAGGAGAAGCCAGATTGAAAAACAGATGGCATTTTCATAATCAGCGGCAAAAACTGCATTGGATGATGCCAATGTCATGACTCTGTATCCTGCATATGACTGAATTGAGCAAACTTTCAAACCACCATTCTATATCAAGTGCAACTGTTTTGTTCGCCAATCCAAAAAGTGCCCATATCTTCAGAAATACGCAACATAGAGGACAACTGCAGTTATTTTCGGAATCAGCAGCAAAAGTTACATCGGAAAAAGTGCTTTCCAATATGGTGATTGCTCATGCTAATGAGTAGTACCACTTTACAAGTACAGCTGCTCAAGGATTTGGATGCAAATTTCTCCCGAACCAGAAGGAATCCAGCCAAACCGAGTTCATATTCGTAATCAGCGAGTAAAGGTGCATAAGGCAGATGTGTTCTTTTTCAATTTCTGATAAAAAATTTTTTTTCGACTATGTTCAATGGGCAAAACACCCCCCACCGCCTATAGTGTACAGAAACCGCAATAGCATAATTTTCTTTGGGTAAGTGTTTGCCATCTTTGGAGGAAGTCCTAACTTGCCGTTTTTCGTCTGGCTTAATTGGCAACTGATTTTCATTAAAAAGTCTTGTGCCCTGTTTCTGTGTTTTTGGTACGTTTTGGACAATATCTTGGTAAGCTGGTGGGATGTGGAAAATTGGTGCACACTACCTAAAAGCGCATGCAATGGGCTCTTGAATGGTGTACAGATGAAAAATCTAGCCTTATAAATAGCTGAGTTATAGGCGTTGAAAGAGACAATGGTTGGACATTATAAATTGACCCAAGATTTCATGACCACCCCCACTTTGGCTTACTGTATCTCTGGTTCTAGTGGATGGATTCGCGCAGCGCATGCACCGCCTGGCTTCTTTTGTCCCATACTATAACATATTGCAATACAACCTAGATCCCCTGACTTCGCCAATTTGTGGTCCCTAAGCTGATCCACTCGCGATATGCATGTTAAACAGGCCCAACAGTGTGTTACTAAATAAAACAAAAGTCTAAGACTGAACCAAAGTTTAATTGCCAGTGTCAAAAGGTTTCAACATTTTGTGTGTCTGGCTGGAGGCCGAAAATTGGCGGGTTCCGCGTGTAAAATGTGTGAAAACAAGCAAAAACCATTACGAAAATCAAGGTATCTACTGTAAATTGAGGAAAAATCGAAATACTGGTTGAAAACCCCAATGCTATTTGTACCTACATCTACATACAATCACAATACATTGAAAAATAGAATTGAAAGATTGCATTTATCTCTGTGAAAAAGGCGGAAAAAGAGAATTCCATGAATAAGCCCATGAGCTCATTTGCAGTTAAATGTGGAGGGCCAAAAAGTGCCAAAAAATAAAAGAAGCCCATGGCCTTATTTACGGAAAGGTAAACCTAAAATAAGCCCAGGTGGGCTTATACAGGGTGTGCCATTAAAAAACAACCCAGCAGATTTTTCGCAGTAGCAACCGCAAATTTAAACTGATTTGAATGAATCCTTTTTAAACGAAAGATAAATAAATTCTTAAAAGATTGCTGAAATTTTCATTAATGTACTCTGCTTGTGCTTAATTCCTGAGATATTGACTCTCAAAATCAAAACAGTGATTTTAGCAGTGAATAAGAGGGTTTTTTTAATTATTCTGCACTTCGTAATAAAACGGATTCCTGCTATACTACTGCTAAGGGCTCTTGGAGGCTTTACAGGTGACACAGAAACTCGGTTTACTTCAAAACTAAAGAATCATTAGCCCCAGCAGTAGGAATCTGCTTTATTATGAAATGCAACAGAATCGGTCTTGTTCTTTGCCAAAATCTGTTTCGACTTAGAAGGTAAATATCTCAAGAAGAACTAAACTGTGAATCTCAATAAAAATTGCACCAATTTTTGAAGAATTTATCAATCTTTCATTCTAAAAAGGATTCATTCAAATCGGTTGAGATTCATGGTTGCAAAAGTAAAAAATCTGCTGGGTTGTTCTTTATCACTCTTGTTCGTTGCCAAAATCTCCATTTTGACTTTGAGGACAAATATCTCAAGAACAGAGCAGCCTATCTTAATAAACGTTGCATCAATCTTTCAAGAATTTATTTGTCTTTCATTTAAAAAAGGATTCATTCAAATCGGTTTACATTTGCGGTTGCTACAACAAAAAATATGCTGGGTTGTTTTTTTTGGCACACCTTGTATATGGGGGTTTATTTTCGCAAAAACCCGGTAGCTAAGTCAGGCATCAAGGTGAACCCCTCAGTGCCCCTTTGCCAATGTCTGAATACGGTAGAAAATAGTGTCATCATTAGAGTAACCCGTTGTCGACCAATGGTCATATGTTTTTTTCTATAAACACTCACATTAATTTTGCGCATCTTGGTGTATTTATGCAATGATTAATTGTACCTTTGATAAGGACTAAAAATACTCGGCTGTCTCTTCTAAGGGCCATAAGATGATTGTCAAGAGTTTATTCAGTCCGCAATTTGCCTGTCTGTAAGGTGATGGTTGCCTCAATTCTAATAGAACAGATGGCTAATGAGCTCCCAGCTGACCTTTCGCCTAATTAGCTCAAAAGCGGCCAGTCAGTATCTAAGAAATCACCTGTGGGTTGGAGACATAGCTGAACAGAGCGCTAATTAGACCTAGAAGGTGACCAAATAAATCAGTGGCAGTTTGATGGCTTCCTGTGACTACATTTGTCTTGGCGAGCGGCTCTTTGCCTTCGTTTCTCTAGTCTCTGTACCTCTCTATTGTCTGGTAATCGTTGTGATATGCAAGTACCGGCAGAGCACGTTCAAAGAAGAGTTTTGGCTTATCTGTGTTAGTCTGTTTGGGGCTGATATGTTGCATTTGTGCCAGTACTGGTGGGGGGTCCGACTGCCTGCCAGAGGATTCTTCAGAAGCTGGTTTATGACCAATCCTAAGTTATTCGCTTGGATCATGCTCGCTCCTGGACCTGCATCACAAGTGGCACAGAATCTCGGCGTCCTCTTTCTTAACATCAACAGATATTACGCTATTGTTAAGCCAGTCGCTTACAATTATGTAAGGTTAACCCCTTGTAACTCACCTGCCACTTCAGTGGCTTGCCGATAGTTTTGGTTTTGGGCGTTTCCCGATAACTTTATCCGACAGTTTTGGGTATCGGAAAACTTTCCCGACAGAAAAACATGTGTATTGAAATAGCGGCAGACAAAAACTATCGGGAAATTTGGCAAATTTGTTTTGCCGATAGCTATCGGCAAACGTCTTTTTTCCGACAGTTTCGAAAACGGTGTGTAACAGGGGTTAACCAACTGTTACTTTACTAAATAGTGGGTTTTGATTTGATTATACTATTTACTAAAAAATTCGCTACAAATCCAGCTCTCTAATTTATTTTTTACTTCTCTTTAACTACTAAGCAACTCCGATTTTACTAATTTTACTACTCTTTTTTTAGGTTGAATTTTGCATCAATGATGAACAATAGTTGCTGAATTTAATAACGGTGTGAAGTTCTCCAGAAGTTTAGAGATAAAATGTGTGAAATTTTCTAACAAAAATGCACCCACATGTTTTACTACAGAATTGATCAAGGTTTGCCTGGAAGTCAACAAAAGTTAGCAACATTTCAATTTTATTATTGATGCCGTTTGGAAATTTAGTTTAATTTTTACTTTACTTTTACTTTTTCTAAAATTTTACTACTAGTAAAATACCACTAGTACTACTTTTGTTTCACTATACCAGTAACCAATAACAGTAATTTTTGCTCTATACTCTACGATAACCGACTATAAATATTGACAACACTAACTCAATATTTCGAGAATGAAGAGAACGATATTTTGTTTGTAAAGTTTAGTTTATCATGGAGTATCTTGCTGGAATTTTACTCCTACTGTTAAACTAAATACTCATTAAGGAGTAGGTAAGTAAGCACAGTGGAAAGGTTTCACAATTGCCTATACAGAGTTTTAGTGAATGATTTAGATTGTTTCAGATATGGACAAGAAACATTACAATCGTCTGTATTAGTTTGCAGTGGTTAATCCCATCTGTTATACTAATCTGGGAGAGTGTGGAGTTGCGCTTTCAGCTGACCGATACCGATTCAAGCAACCAAACCGGCTTTATGGCTGTGGTTGATCCACGCGACTCAGCAAAGGTTCGTCTTAAAACTGACAAAATCTAGTATTCCACCAGTGTTGTGCCTAACTCAAATTTCTAAAATTCGGTAAGTACTCAGTAAGTAAATCCAGATTTTATAAATTCAGTAAGCACGAGTAAGTACTGGGTTTTTCAAAGAAACAATTTAGTAACCTTCAAAATTCAGAAATATGTTACAATCTGAAAATGATTACCTGATACAGCTTATAGCTACTAGAATCCTTTTTCAGTGTTCATTGATGAGTGTAAGGTAACGTAGCTCGATTTTTCGAGTTTTCAGATTTTTAATCGTGTTTTGTGCCATTTCACATTATTTATGGCGGATCTGGCTTTAGATGAAAAGCCTGGCCAAATTGGTAAGTGAACATTTGTTCTAATTTTCGCCATTTCCTCATAGTTCAGACTGATGCAAAAAAAAAGGTCAAACAAAATAGAGCTAATAGATATAGATCCTACTTCTACATTCTTCGCGTCTAATTATAGCAATTCTACCGCGCAAACAAAGCTAAGGTTACACAAAAAACAAGCAGTGAAAATTGAAAAAAATGGCAAAAATAATGTATTTTCGTTGTACAAGATCTATAAATAAAAAAAACCGTATATTTTCTGCCACAGATGCGGCGAGGCGAGCTACCTATTATTGTAGAAGCTTTCATTCAGTAAAGAACTGGGCAAAGTAAAAAACACAGTAAATAACCGAGTACTGAGTGTACTGATTGTTTTTGTAATTGAGTAATTCAAAATTGAAACTCGCTATTCAGTAAGTAAAATGCAGAAAAAATTTTACCAGTAAGTATTTACTTAAATTCAAAATAACTAAGTACCAAGCTACTTTTACGGAGTAAATTTAGTGGGAACAACACTGTATACCACCAATAGACTGACTTTAAGGCAGCAAAGTTCATCGGCACAGTAATAGCTGGAGCTGGCACAGTTCGAGTACTTTTCCTGACCTTGCTCCACTCGCGAATGTTGCTCAAAGTTTACAGTCAAACTCAAAACACCACCAATGCTCAGCTGGACCGAGCTCAGGTATATATGTACTGTACAGTAGTGCACAAAATGTCCTCTCCGCACTTTTTTCGGGTTCACTCAAACGTTTTTCTCGGTGAGCTTTTCATCGATTTGGCTGAAAGTTTCAGCAAAGATTAACAAGACAACTGGCTACATACTCTGCCAGTTTGGTGCAAGAATTCCTACTTATGCTGCTTTTATTACCCGAAAACTAAGAATCAGGGTGGTCCACGCAAGCAAATTCAATTTTTTTCGGTAATTCAAAGAGTACGGCTTTGAAATATGCAGGAATGATTGGTGTTGCTATTAGGTATAACCTACTGCTGAGAGGGCAGCCATCTCCTCAACTCAAAGGGCACCAAAATGGGGAATTTCAAAAACATGGCCAAATGTGACTTTTCTTCATAAAACCAGTAAAATGATGATTTTAAGATCTTCGATTTCCAAAAAAAACACAATGGGAAAGGCTTGCATGATGTGGAACTGACTTCAGTAGACATCAGGTTCATTCATTTATTAAACCTCATGTATATCTATGTTGATTAACAATTGATTCAATGCTTTGATCCTAGAGGTGCGGATTTTTTTTTAATAAGGTTTATTGCACACGTTGTTAGTAACAGAACATGTTCACAGAATGGCGACCAGGACAAAAGAGAAGCTCCAGTACAAAGCGGTTTGCTGGCAGTGCACTTACGCAAACCGCAATCCTCGATTACTAATTGTTTTTTTTCTTAGCTTTAGGATTTTCGATCAAATTTTTTAAATTCCCCAACTTTAATGCCCGCTCAGTAGGTTGTGCCCAACAGCAACACCAATCATTCCTGCAACTTTCAAAGCCGTACTCTTTGAATCACCGAAAAAAATTTAATTTGCGTGGACCCCCTGATTCTTAGTTTTCGAGTCATAAAATCAGCGCGAACACGAATTTTTGCACTAAATTTGTACAATATAGTACCGTATAGTGCTGTTTATAGTACCCGGGTACTATATGGCACTTAGGGTTTTGCGGAAATAAAAGTGAATCCATTTATAGCACCCGGGTTCTATATATGGCACTCTACAAATTGAATGAAAGGTGAAAAAGTACAAGCTACAAATCTGCTCTATAAGCAACTAACAATAGTATGTGAAATTTCTTGCTAAAATTACGGTACGGTCTACTTGTCAAAAATAGGTTCTTTACTTACAATGTACATCAGAACCTCTATGATTGCATTATCTACTGTTTTTGTTCGCACAAACAATGTTTACCACCAAAAATCCTATAATGTTCGGTCATTTTGTCATAACTGCTCACTGTAGAATAAAAATCTGTCTCCATTTATAGTACCCCGGGTACAGTATAGATCAAAAAAAATGTCCCATCGCTTTTTCGGCCTTTACTCAAACCTTTCGTTCTCAGTCACTTCTTTACCGATTTGGCTCAAATTTTCAGCAAAAATTAACAACATGGTTGGCTAAATATTCTGCAAGTTTAGTGCCAAAATTCCGACTCGCACTGGTTTTATGACCCAAAAACTAGGAATGAGGGTGGTCCACGCAAATTTATTTTTTTTCGGTAATACAAGGAGTACATGCCTGAAACTTGCAGGAATGATTGGTGTTGCTATTGGGCATAACATACTAAGCGGGCAGCCCTGTAGCTCAAAGGGCACTAAAATGGGGGAATTTCAATAACATGAGTGAAAATCCCATAGTTAAGAAATCTGCACCTTCTAGAATCAAAGCACTGAATCTGTTGTTAATCAACATAGATTGTAGCAGGAAGTTCGACAAATAAATGAACCTGATATTTAAGCTCTGTTCCACACAATAGAAACCATCCCTGCAGCGTTTTTTGAAAATTGAAAATCTTTAGAATCGTCATTTTGCCGTTTTTACGAAGAAAAGTCATATTTCGTCATGTCTTTGAAATTCCCCCATTTTACTGCCCTTTGAGCTACAGGGCTGCCCACTTAGTATGTTATGCCCAATAGCAACACCAATCATTCCTGCAAGTTTCAGGCCTGTACTCCTTGTATTACCAAAAAAAAATAAATTTGCGAGGACCACCCTCATTCCTAGTTTTCTTTCGGGTCATAAAACCAGTATGAGTCGGAATTTTGGCACCACACTTGCAGAATATGTAGCCAACCATGCTGTTAATTTTTGCTGAAAATTTGAGCCAAATCGGTAAAGAAGTGACTGAGAGCGTAACGTTCAGGTCTGATCGTAGGGCCATACATTGTACGACCCCCCCGCCAGATCGGATCGGATCGGATCGGAACGTAACGTTTGAGTGAAGGCCGAAAAAGCGATGGGACATTTTTTTGATCTATACTGTATGTAGTACCCCGGGTACTATAAATAGGGGGTACTATAAACAGCACTATACGGTACTGTTATTTACTAGTGGATTTATATTTTACTGTTTACTAAATTTACTACAAATTCAGCCATTCAATTTAATTTTAGTTTTTGTTTTACTACCAAGCAGCTCCGATTTTACTAATTTTTGTTTTACTAATAATTTTACTCATTTTACTACTATTTTACTATGATTTTACTAGTCATAAGGTGCAATTTTGCATCAAGGATGCAAATATCATACAATTGACTGATGTTGGTGCCAAATAATTGCTTAATTTGATCACGATACAATGTTTTCCAGAACTTTAGAGACAAAATGTGTAAAGATTGAGTCGGGAAAGTGCACCAATACGTCTTTTAGTGCAAAATTGATCAAGATTTTGACCGAAATTCACTAAAAACTAGTAAAATAGTAGTAAAATTTCTATTTTACTATTAACCACGTTTGGTAATTTAATTTTTACTTTACTATTGGCTCATAATTTTACTTTTTACTATTATTTTACTACTAGTAAAATACCAGTAGTATTACTAATTTTTGTTTTACTATACTATAGTAAAATAACAGTACTATACGGTAGCCAGTTGTCTTGTTAATGTGTGCTGAAAATTTGAGCCAAATCAGTAAAAAACTCACCGAGAACGAAACCTTTGAGTGAACCCAAAAACATGGAGAGGATATTTTTGTGCACTACTGTAAATACACTCCTTAACAGATAAATAACTAAAAGGTTTACTTTACAGCTCAATCTCGCATTCACTGCTGGAGTGCTGTCACTCTGCGATCTGGCGGTTCTAGTGCACACGCTAGACCTGGCAGTCTCAATGTCTAGCAACCCCAACACACCCACCAGTACCGTCCGGTTCTGGACCTTCCGTGGAGGCATCATTTTTGATGTGTACGGCTGGATTAACGGTTGGTTGCTGTTGATCTGTTCAGAGAAGGTGCGAACGAAACTTAGACTGCTTGTTGTGCCTCAGAATAATGTAGAACCATTGTTTGTCATTGCAAATGTTCCGGCACAGAATTAGGACAAATGATGAAGTAAATAAAAGAAAGACAGGGCCTCTTCAGAAACGATGTCATTCAGAGGGGTTGTTGATAACGCAACCTATAAGAGAGTGGTTAGCAAAAAAACGTCTGTAGAGTGATTGGTTTATACAATACGGCAACAAAAGCAAGCATGAACTAAGTAAAAAGAATATAAGGCAATTTTTGTTTTGGCGAGGCGAGGCGAGGCGAGGGACAGCGTCATTTCCTTTGTGGATGTAAATTTATTATGCAGAAGTAGTAAAACAAAGATTACAGTATAAGCAGAAGCAAGTGAAAACTTGCAGGCATTATGATGAGCGCATTCGCTGAGTTAATTGCGTTTTATTTCCACGTCTTTGTTTAGTTAGAACCCAGACGTTGATTAAGGCTAACTAACTAATTAACAGGCAGACAAGATCACCTGTTGACTACTGTTGCTAAGTAAAATTATTTAAAATATAATTTAATTATAATTTACTTGGCAAACAATTTACTTGTATTTGTAAATTTCAAAAAAATATAATTAAAATTATACTTATAATTTACTTAAGGCAGAAATTAACTTTTAATATAATTAAAATTATAATTTACTTACCAAATAATTTACTTGTATTAGTAAATTCCTAAAAATATGATTAAAATTATAATTATAAACTACTTAGCAACAGTACTGTTGATTGAGGTGGCTGTCGCTATAGCCAATTCTTTTAAACACAATCACAAGCACAAAGACAAACAATATCGGTTGCGTGCTTTTCAGATAAGGACAGACCGGGGGCTCATACATACAAGGTGTTTGGAGTTTAAAAATTTAAATATGTAATATAAAAATTTTTTATTTGAGTGTAGCACTAGAGCCTAACAGTAAAACATGTTCAGCATATATATGCTATTACCAGTGTGTGTAGAATAGATTATTTGGCAAGTTGCCATCACCTTTTGTCTTATCTATAATGGATTTCCTTTCATCTAGAAAGCTCGTGTTCTCTCTTAGCACTTACTTCGTAGACATACACTACTCTGTCAGCAGCTAATTGTGACAAGGCACAACTAATTTACAATATGTTTCCTTTTGCTGATATTTTTAAGAAGAAAATTGCTACCAACAAATAAAATATATGGATAACGACAATGCGACTACTCTTCTTGACGCTCCAGAAGAATGGGAGAATGGTTTAGCTGCCGGAGGAATTTTCATCCTTACATCTACTGGCCTCACCTTTTACATAATTGTGATGGCTGCAATAATTAAATATAGAAAAACAGAGTTCACCAACAATTTCTATTGGTATTTAGTGAGTTTGGGCATCAGCGATTGTTTGTGTTTGACTTTGTGGCTGTTTTATACTATTCCATGTGTCCTCTTGCAGCATTATCCATTGGGTGAGAAGTTTGACCAGTTAATAGGGTCTTTGCTAAATCTGGGTTGGTTTTCCATACAACCTACCACCATTAGCATTGCCCTTAACAGATATTTTGCTGTTTGCCGGTTCACCTCTTACCGGTACGTTTTTGATGATTGTAATGTGAAGAAAAACTTGATTTTTATCTGGGTTAGCAGTTTTTTGATCTCCTTGCCATATGTTCGATACATTCGGTTTTATTTCGATGGTTATTCATTTGCATATGACATCAGTCTGTATGGATGGGAGATTCTGGTGATGATTGAACGTTGTTATGTGTTGCTGGTGTGTGCTAGTCTGATTGTGTCATATGGTCTGATTCTTCGCTCGCTGCGCTTGCAGAATCGAAGTGTAGCAGCGATTTTGACTGAAGAGAAAATAAATGCGCGGAAAAAGAGGGAGATAAAATTGAGCTTGCAGTTTTTGGTGATTGCTGCCTGGATGATAGTCGCTGATTTGTCTTTTACTTTTATTCCGGAGTTTAGCTTGTACCGCTGGCACATTTATATTGTCACTGTTGCTTTGTTGACTATGAACTCACTAAATCCGTACGTGTACTTTTGTACTAACTCGACCATGCGTGACAAGGTTCTAGAGTTGTTGGGACTCAGAAAGCAGGGCAATGAGGTGATTGAAGCATGACTTTGTTTGTTTGTTTCTTGACTTGTGATACTAGTACTGATTTTAGTGCATATTATAACAGTAAAATTGACTGGCTTACAAACAATTGTATATATCACAAAACTGCTTATAAAGCTACTATGTCAGTAATTATCACAATTGTGAGCATCGTTATCATCACCATAGTCATCGTCACCATTATCAATGTACAATCAGTGTAGTGTAATGTTGCAGGGAGAGAGAGCGAAAGGGAATTTCAGGGGATTCAGAATCTCTATAGTGAGAGGTGTAGTTCGGTTTCTTCCTGGGGTTTTGGGGGAATCTGACCTATATTCACTCACTGCATAGGGAGATTTGGTTGGAGTCCGTCTGCAATAACAGAAAGGTCACTGAATTGGCGGGTTGTTTTCCTCCAGGCTATGCCCTCAGGCAGCGAAGTGATGCTGGCTGGGTATTGGTGATTGGTTATTGGCAGAGGGTGCTCACGGAGATAATAGTCATTCTTTCTCTAATGGATTTTCTCTCCACCATCACAAACACAAGGCTGTTAGTGCATTGCGTGTTGAGTTCATTCTAACTTAACGGATTTCCTGCAGTTGCTAATGCACAGTCCTTTCTCTGAACTTGTATTGAGCATGTCAACTATTTTTAATCATCTGAGCTGATGTGCTTTTAATGAATGCAATACAACTAATGGCAAACGCCACTAGATCTGGACCTCCAGAAAGCTGGGAAAATGGCTTGGCAGCAGCAGGAATAGTTAGTCTCACGTCTGTTGGGCTCATCTTTTACATTATACTAATCACAACAATAGTTAAATACCGAAAAACAGATTTCAAGAATAATTTTAATTGGTATTTGTTGAGTTTAGGGATTAGTGACTGTTTAAGTATGAGTCTATGGCTATTTTATGGTGTGCCATGCATTCTTTTGCAAGAGTACCTATTAGGTGACCGAGTTGATCAGTTAATGGGATTCTTGTTTAATGTTGGCTGGTACTCCATGCAACCTGTCATCATAAGCATTGCTGTCAACAGATACTTTGCAGTTTGTCAGTTTTCATCTTATCGGTATGTTTTTAACAATTGTAATGTGAGGAGAAATTTGATTTTTGTCTGGGTTAGTAGTCTGGTAATATCCATACCCCAAGTTCGTTACATTCGCTTCTATTATGACAATTATTCATTTGGTTATGATCATAGTCTGGATGGGTGGCAGTTGCTGGTTATGATAGAATACTGCTATGTGTTGCTTGTGTGTGGTAGTCTGATCGTGTCATATGCCCTGATTATTCGTTCATTGCGCTTGCAGAACCAAAAAGTAGCAGCAAGTCTGAATGAGCAAACAAAGACTGAGCGAAAAAAGAGGGAGGTAAAATTGAGCTTGCAGTTTTTGATTATTGCTGTTTGGATGATTGTCGCCGATTTGATCTTTACTTTAATCCCCAAATTTAGTTTGTACCGCTGGCACATTTATATTGTCACTGTTTCGATGTTGATTCTGTACTCCCTGAACCCATATGTGTACTTCATCTCTAACTCAACTGTACGCAAGAAGGTTTTGGAGTTAGTGGGATTAAAAAGCCAAATAAATGGGACATAAAAACTAAATAGTTCATTTTTCATTCATTCATACATGATCTCATTCTGCTCACTGGTTTGTTTGTTTGTTTGTTTGTTTGTTTGTTTGTTTGTTTGTTTGTTTGTTTGTTTGTTTGTTTGTTTGTTTGTTTGTTTGTTCAATACTGTAGGGTTTAGTGATTTATCTCGGCAAGACTTCTGCACACATACATTGTACAATTGCCACTACACAACAAAGTATAAGTTTTTTTCTGAATTTGTTTTTCTGAATGAAAGCTTGTTGCACATGAAAAACTTGTTAGCAAGAAAAATATGCAACGCCCAAATTTTCAGCTTAAAGCCTTGTTTCATCCCGTCTTTGTCTTATCTCATCTCATCTTGTCTCAGGTCTCTCGTCTCTCTGGTCTCGTCTCATCTCCGCTTGTCTCGTCCCGTCCCGTCCCGTCCCATCCCATCCCGTCCCGTCCCGTCCTGTCCCGTCCCGTCCCGTCTAGGGATGGGGATGGACACGTGAATTAATTTTCGTAACGCGTAACGTAAATTAAGTGCCGATTTTTAATTTATGTTACGTTTAACAATTACCGTAATTAAAAAAATCCAGATACGGAAATTAAACGAATACGAAAATTAAAATTTAGCAAAACGTAAATTAATTTCCGTATGTGATTTAATTTACGTTCTGAAATGGAGTTGAAAGTCTTTACTAGTAGCTCTTGTACACAACACACGCACACGCTCTCAGACGCGCACACACACACACAACACTGCTCGGTAACTCGCTAATACAAACACTCACACAAAACTATCAAATTCTTCATCACTCCCCTTTGGACGAGTGTCGACTGGCCGCCGCTGTGCCTGACAGTCGGGGAAATGAACTGTGGGAACTGCAACTGTGGGAACTGCTCGGCCTCTGTCGATTCGGCATCTCCGGTAAGCTGATCTCTATTGAGACCGTGTTGACTCGATCTCCCACATGCTACATCTCGGCCTTTCCGTGCCTTCGCTTGCACCTGTTGACTTGTCATTGGGGAAACGGAATGCCATCTCTTGGACAGCAAACTCGAACGAACTATCATCCACTTCCTCTGTCTTCTTCTTTTTCTTCTTACTGTCCTTCTCCTCTTCATCCTCTTTCTCTTCTTCATCTTCCACTTTCGTTGCTTCCTTCCACCTCTTCTCATTTCACATCTCATCATTCTTCTTCTCTTCCTTCCTCTTCTTTTAACATTCCACTTTGCTCTCATTACCCCAACCTTTATCTTCCTCCCCATAACTCTCTTCACTCCATTTCTTCTCTTCATCCTCTTCACCTTTCTTCCTCCAAACATCCTTTCTCTTCCTTCTCTTTCTCTCCCATCTTCCTTCCTTCTTACTCTCTTCCTCTTCATCCACATGACCTCTTTCTCTTCCTCTTCTTCTTTCTTTTCTTCCTCTTCCTTCCTTCTGCTCCCTACTTCTATCTTCTCTTCAAACTTCTTCTCTTCTTTCCCTTTTTTCCTTCGCCTCTTTCTCCTTCTTTTTCCCACATCTTGGACGTCCTGAAGAGCAAACTGGAACAAAGCCGAATTCTTAGCATCGGCAGAGGTCACATCATCGGGATCGTCCGCGTGTGCCCCAGAATGCGCATTGAGAAGGTGCTTGCTGCACAACATCAACAGAACTGGACTCAAACTGGCCTTGTGCCAAACAAAGAATATCTGGAGCTGCAACATCTAACATCGCCTCTTTGTCTTTCTCCACTTCTTTCTTCTCCTCGACTTCCGTCACTGCCACTTGAGCCGCCATTAACCCAGTAAAGGGAGTGTTTAATGAGTCGACTTGGGCATCCGACGTGCCAGAACACGGAGCCACTTCCTCTTTCATACGAGCTGCCAGGGGTTGAGACAGGTACTGAGCGATCAAACGATCAGTGCGCTGATGTTAGATCCGCCAACGCTGCTGTTGTTCGATCCACCATTGCTGTCGCTGTTCGAAATCACGCTGTGCTTGCTCTTGCAGAAGTTGGATGCGATCGCGAAAAGTAGATAACGACATGTGAGCATCGGATGGGGCACGGCTGTGCCTGATGATCACGGAACGCGGGACTGGAGCTTGAGACTGGAAATGAGAGTGACTTGAGGCGAGACTCATAGTAGAACTTGTGCGTTGTAGTGGAACTTGATTGAAGGTGGCTCAAAGGGTACTCGGCACCAATGAAACGGAGTTGAGAGTCTTTACTAGTAGCTCTTGTACACAACACACGCACACGCTCTCAGACGCGCACACATACACAACTGCTCGGTAACTCGCTAATACAAACACTCACACAGAACTATCAACTTCTTCATCTCCTAGCGTAAAACAGATTTTTCTGTTGAATCCTGAGCCCACCGCATTGTTTTGTTGTATTATAGGCATATTTTTGGTTACTACTGAAACTTAAATGCGAGTTTTAAGGCTAATTTTTCGAAAATTTTTCGCCCTTGTCGCACAGAAGCCCAACCCCACTTTTCGAACTGCTAAACCGGTTAATTTCGGTCAATTTTAGTAAGTCGAAATATCTTGTAGATACGTTTTTGAAGGCTTGAATTTGTCAATATGTTATCTCCCTGTATAACAAAATAGGCAGAAAAGCCAGGCAACTATAAATTCATGTGTAGGTGTCGTACTACTGCTGGAAAGTTCAGGGTTGAAAAATAGGTTCAGGTTCAAGTCAAAGCCAATATCGAAATTTAAGGTTCAAGTCCATCTTCTAAAAAAAACATGGACAATAGGTTCAGGTTCAAGTCTACCGACATTGATGTATCGCCGCATACAGCGTAGGTTGTTGCTGCGCCCGCTTTGTGTGTACGTGCATTTATCAGACATGCCTCGGCACACTGTTGCTATTAATAGCGGGCCGCAGCGACCTGGCCTCAGCACAGGCTGGAGCCAGTCTA
>JASANB010007449.1:0-51283 GCA_030248155.1 Sabatieria punctata | reverse complement strand
GTTGAAGAGAATGATGATCCCGGTGAGGCACCAACCCGAACAGTTCTGGAGACAACTTCAACTCAGGTGAATCTCCAAGTTCCCAGCCAAAGCCCAAGACTCTGAAGAACTGGCGTGCTCCAAAAGGAGATGAATATGGACCCGACAAGCCAATACGCTCAGAACGGCTGAAGCAGAAGCACTCCCAGAAAATTGATACCAGTCATACATAGGATGATCGCCTCTTGGTGTAACCTTAGGCTGGTGGGGAGGTGTTGTAGTTACCCTCTGTTAACTACATATTGCTGTTAGGCTATAGGTAGCAGTGTGCTAATAGTCTGTGTGTACGTGCCTTTTATCTATGTACAGAATGTTCTGTAAAAGGTCAGTCCCTCTCTCTTATCTCTTACTCGGACTAGAACTTTCTGAAACGTTCTGTGGCCGTATATAAGCAGCCTGCTCTGCAGTGTTCTCTATGAGCTTCTCATGAGCTTCCGTTCTGCACTCATTGTGCTCTCGTGTGCTACCCCTCGTATGCTTACCCTCTCTCTACTGTCTCCCCCAGTGGCTCATACCCTGTGAGTCACTCCCTATCCCTGCTTCTTCGTTGTAATTTCCTGTTATTGTTATTGGGCGATTCTTCCCAATAAACCCTTGTTTGGAATCCTGTTGTATCACCTCCCACTCGGCCCACAAATACAACAATTTCCGTACCGGTTAGCGACATATTTTCCGAAATGTACCAAAAATGGTTAAATGCGCCCATACTTGGGCCGGGGGTGAGGAGGTTTAGAGCAGGTCTGAAGCAGTTTTGTGCGCTGATTACGAATCTGAAGTTCTTTTGGCAATACTCGACCTGAATCGTGACATATTCCAGTCCAAAATTCCGCGATCCTTGCATATCTGGTGATCGTATCTTTTGATGGCAAGCATAAAGTGCATCATGGTGCAGTTATGTAGTCATTTTTTAGGCCGATGAGTTCAAAAATAATTCATTTTTGCGCTACAACTTCTTGTTCGTGAGATATGACCATTTGATAATCACTACCACTAGAAACTCCAATGTCAGGCTCCCCAGTGAAAATCACTTTTTTATCCAAGCAAAAAAATTGTTGTCGGAATAGCTTACCAAGTGCAGTTTTTCTCTCTGATTCCAAAAATAACTTCAATCTCTTCCAGGAAGTTGCTCTCTATGCTCTCAAGACAACGCCAATTAAAAGTTCACATGCGGTTCGTTGGGTAATTCAATTAAGATTGGTGTTCAACCCACAAAAAACCGCTCTCACGGATGCTGGGGTCGCTGTTAGTGTGACTTACGAGAGAATATAAAGCCCATGAAGAACGACTAGATGTGTACATATTTGCTTGCTCATGATTGGCATGTTGCAGGCACCAGTTTATTTTTCACAGAATCAGTTTTGTTCACACAGTATACAGAGTATATCAACATGAAAACCGAGCGAACTCATTGTTTTGGCGCGATGTAAGCCGACACCACAGGTCCACCGCCCCCTGTTGTGCTCTGTCCCATGTATTGAGAAGCCAGCGCACCGCCACCTATTCCTCCGCCTCCACCACTGACTGCTGCACCTGGCGCACCAACATACGTAGATACAAGACCGCTTGATTGAGGCGACCCCACATAAGCCGAGACTGCACCACCACTAGGGGCCAATTGTGCTGGCCCTCCTGCCCCTCCCACTACACTGCCACCGCCACCGATAGGAGCTGCACCTGGTTGACCTTGAGCACCGATATAAGTAGACACGAGGCCAGCGCTTGACTGAGGGGATCCCATGTAAGCTGAGACTGCACCACCAGGACCAGGACCTGCCCCTGCCCCTGTAACACGTCCTCCACCACTAGCACCTGGAGCACCGATGTAAGTAGACACAAGGCCACCGCCTGATTGAGGGGATCCCATGTAAGCTGAGACTACACCTCCGCCCGGACCTGCTGGTGCTCCACTTGCTGCTGATTGCATCCCACCCACTGTTGTCATTGTCGATACCAGAGGTTTCCCACCCATCGCCGTCATTGTCGATGTTGGAGGAGCACCGCCCATTGCTGTCATCGTTGACACTGGAGGAGCACCGCCCATTGCTGTCATCGTTGATACCGGAGGAGCACCGCCCATTGCTGTCATCGTTGATACTGGAGGAGCACCGCCCATTGCTGTCATCGTTGATACTGGAGGAGCACCGCCCATTGCTGTCATTGTTGATACTGGAGGAGCACCGCCCATTGCTGTCATTGTTGATACTTGAGGAGCACCGCCCATTGCTGTCATTGTTGATACTGGAGGAGCACCGCCCATTGCTGTCATTGTTGATGTCGGAGGTTTTCCAGTCATAGCTGTTCTTGTAGAAGTCATAATTAAGACAATGAAAAAACAAAACAATGGGTCTAACCTAGCAGCCGCGGTATTTATTCATCGGTTTGTCAGAAAAATTCTTTCTTTCCTTGTCATAAACTGAAACTTTTTGTCTCTGGCCAATACCGTACCCAGGAGAGTGTAGGGTGGGTACAGTACACACCCCTTTGTGGCGGAGGTAGAAAGGAAAAATTGGGAAAAAATAAGAGAAACTAATGAATTATGTACTAAAACTGTATATTTTATGCTCAGAATGCCTTTAAGATGCGTTTTGCGAAAAAGTCAGCTTAGGTGCCGAAGAGAGGGGACAGACAAGCATGGTCATCTCACGGATCTGGCTGATCCGATCCGATTCCGATCCGATTTGCGGGGGGCCTTACGGCCTGCGATCAGACTCGAGGTCCATTCCGCTACCCCCGTCCCGTGATTCGTCATCTCGGACGTTGCCCTCCTTTCACTGCCAGCCACTCATAGCCATGCTGCTGGGCACCGGTCGGTCACCAGGAGGGCGGCCGGCGTATCGATGCCATGATGCTGACAGCTCCCGACGGCCGCCGGTGCCCCATCTGCCAGAGGGCTCCCGGCATAGTTGGTTTCTCAGACAGCTTCTGACATCGTAGATCTTCTTCCCAACGCGGCATGCTTTGTGGAGCGGCTTCGGTGCAACGGCAGATCCAGTCGGTTCCCATTTTACCTACTAGCTGTCACCAGATTTCGGTGGCCTGGGTGGAGCTTTATGCCGACGACCAACTCTTTGTGGCAAGAAACTTGCCGCGCCGAGAGGATGAGCGCACGATGTCGCGCACAGTGGCCATGCGGCCTAAACCACTACACCAACTGTGCCGGCAGGCGGATCTGGCTGATCTTAATATCTGTTAAAATAGAGCTCAATCGAAGACCAACGGTGCATGCCCGGCCACCAGCAACCCCCTGGAACCGGAGCTACACCCCCTCAAAGTTGGGTCGGCAGGGATTTTCTTCGGGCTCATTTTCTGGTGTCGGACAGTCAAACGATCACCCTTCATTCGTTTCTTAAGCTAGGATCCCGACTCGCATTTGATTTTGTAGCTGTTCCAATGGCCTTTCATATTCTGTTACCCCCGTTTCCAAATCGCAGCTGGTTAGCAACATATTCACCGAAAACTACGAAATTGCCGCAAAATGCCATTCCGTTTTGTTCGAAAAATCTTTATGACTTTTTGTGCAAAGGTCCTGTCAAGCTAACGTTTTAACAAAGTTAGGCATGAGTTGGCCAAACAAAATGAGCGCATTAAAGTGTGCTGTTTAGAGGGCGTGCAAAAATTACGTAATGGCATAAGGGGGGAGGGGGGTTCGCCAAAAGATTACTATTCATTACGGTGGGGGAGGGGGGTTGGCGACTTCATTACGTAATTTTTTAAAGTTCAGAAATCACTAAAGTGGCCATAATTTTAATTGTTTTGATGTACAGTACATGTACTTGTAGTCTCGATTTGGGCTTAAATTTTCACGATTTCACTTAGATGAACGTATAGATTAGAGAAGGTAGCTACCGTTTAAGTTGGGGCTTTCCAATTTTTCAAATGCTAAATGGCAAGAGTACCTTTGACATCTTATTAAGAGTTTATAAGGGTATAACACTTATCGACTCGATCATTTACAGGGTTCGTGCGGCTTTTTCCGAGCAAAATTCGCTGAACAAAGTCAAATTTCCCCCGACCAATCAGAGTTTCAAGTTCAAGTTTCAAGTTTTACTCGCGTAAAACACCCACTAGGGGTAAACTTGCAAGAACAGAGAAGATTACATAACAGTCATAAAACGACCACTCAAAACCAGTTCAAAGAAATCATTAGAACGACAGAATGATTCAAACTCGCGCGCATTACCATAAACTGTGTGCTAGAAGGGCATTCCAGATATCAATACAAGAATGCAAAAACGACTGAAAAACGGGCTGGCAGATTTGCAAGTTATGAGTAGAACGCAAACGGGAACTACGACGATTACATACAGGCACGATAAAAGAAGATGGAAAAAAGCGTAAACCAAGGCGGTACTTATATAAAACAACAACAATCTCCTAATAGTCACAGTACGAGAAAGAGGTAACCAAGAACGCTCAGTAATACCACTGGCTACAGAAGTTAGCTGCTCATATGAAGTGTCTCGCGCCCACGTATTGGTTAGGTTACGCAACATAAAACGCTGGCAACGTTCCAGCTTAGCTTGGTGGCAGTGCGCAAACGGCCACCACACTTCGGCCCCATAAAAGCAAAGCACTATGAATGCAATTAAAGTAAACAGAAGCAAGAGTGAGAACATTCCAACAAGGGTCAGAATTTTTGAAAATTGGCTCTGAAAAACGCATTTAAACGGTATTCTGAGGGTAAAATTTCAAGTTGTAGTAGTTGTGTGGAAAGTCAGGAGTCCCATTTTCAAAAGGGTGGTGTGTAATGCTCTGACAGAAAGAGGATTCTACTGCTATCAATTTTTTCCCTGACTGGACACCTTCGAGTCCTGCACGAACTCTGGTTTATGACTATCGATTATCAGTCAAGCAATATTGAAGCAGCCATAAAATCCAGTATAAAACACTTTGGTTTCATCTTTAACAAAACGCCATCCAATGATGGCTTCTATGTAAAACTAAGACTATACGTACATGTACGTAGTTGTAGCTCCTCAATAAAGAAAACTAAGAAAATTATCAATTGTTACTGTATACAGATGCTATTTTAATAAGAACGTAATTTTACATAGAATTGAACGGAAAATTTCGTCTCTAACTCTTCAAAAAATTGAAATTTCGGTGGGGGGTAGCCAAATTATTACGTAATTAGGGGAGGGGGGTCAGGAAATTATTACGGGCGATTATCGGGGGAGGGGGGTTCGAAAATGGGCAAAAAACCCTTACGTAATTTTTGCACGCCCCCTTACGGGGAGGGGGTGTTTTGGCCTCTCAATGGTGTTCAAAAAATTTTCTTTCCGCAAAACTTAATGGTTAGCATATTGTTTGTTCGATGCAGTTTTGTGTGCTGAGTTCGGAAGGAAATGCATTTAGTTTAGCTAAATTTGCTCTGGATCGGGGAGAAATCTGCATTCAAAGTTGTGGCTGACAATGTTCCTTGAGTGGCATTACTCGCTAGCGTGACCATAAACCGCGGTACAAAGCAGCTTTTCTTACAGTATGTAGTTTTTGCCGCTGATTCCGAAAATAACAATATTTTCGCTCTCCATTGCTTAGTTTTAAAAATATGGGCATTTTTATGATTTGGGAAGAAAACTGCGCACTTGCTATAACGTACTCGTTTGAAAGGTGACTCAATCAACTAGGTAATGTCGGATTTTGACTACCCCAAGCCCAAACCCAATTATCCGGTCCATGTATCCTCCCAGGGAAAAAATTTTGGCAATTTTTAAGGGAAGTTGGCAATTTTGGGGTAATCGGCCACCACTGAGACGATTCTAGGCACCCCTCCAGATTTTTCCGGCCCATGTAAGGCATAGATACTCAGATAGCAGCCTATCGGCCGCCAGATGAAAGACAGTGAGTTGGCGAGGGGCGGCCACCTTCATTACATCACGCTAAACAACTGCCATGCCCAGTTAGTACTTTCAACTTTAGTACGTGCGTACGTTCCGGGTGGCCCTGACACCACCTTCTCTGGCTTACGCAAAATACCAACAAAAACGTACACAAACTACCAACATACTGTAGTTGTGCTGTGTACTAGGCAAGACTGTATATTTGGTAGTAGCGACATAGATAAAGGCTTAGTGTGCATAAAGATCAAAGGGGATCACAGAGAGCGGCCAGTCTGGTGAGCGTGTTCCACTGGGCAGAGAGCAGAGGGTCCTCGGGTCGCTGGTCGGTGTTTTCGAAGTAGGCCCAGTCGAGCAGTTGCGGACAGTAATCAAAGACTTGCTGCAGCTGACAAGGCGCCAACTTTATTATGCATTCCACCAACACGTCACGGATCATCTCTCGATTCATGGACGGCGCCAGCTCAGTCGAGTTGGGGTCCTGCAAAGTCGGTTTGCACTGCAGACCAATCAACACAAGACAGCCTACAATCAATGTGAGAGGGAGGGAAGGGGTGAGCCAGTGCTGATGGTCGGACGCGCTGGCGCACGTCTTGTTGACCGGATGCACCGACAGCACGAACGGCTCGCCGTGGTAGCGTCTTTTTGGGTTGGGCATGGCCACGAAGTGCAACTCACAGTCGGCCATCTGAGGCACCTGAACAGGCCGACTCCTATTAGTTGGCACGCGGCACTCTACAGTACCTGCCAACCGAGATTGTGAGAAGAGAGATTGTTGACTCCGGCCCAGCCCGGCACGAACAAGAGAGAGTCGGAGTGGAAAGAGCGCAGCATGCCGTAGGTGCGTCGCACTCGCACCATCGACCCGTAGCCCTCGACCAGGTCCGGCGACCACTCCAGAGGCAGTTGCAGACGCACCTCCAGTGCTTGCCAGCTGGGCGCGTGCACGTTCTGGCGCAGACTGTCACTGCGCGACAGCCGCACGCATTTGACCAGTGCCAAGGTGCCTGGCACCAACTCGGCCATGCTGCCGCCCACCAGCTGCCGCTCCGAGAACGTTATCATGCCTTGCTCAGACGACCGCAGGAAACCGTGACTCGACCGCACGTAGGTGAAGTAAGCGTCGGTCAACACCACCGCCTCTTCCTGCTCTCAAACACCAACGTAGAACAGAACACCTTCACTACACATACCGTTTGCACTGACATGCACTGAACTGGGCTCCAGTGTATCCACAGATTCCGGTTGAGCCTCGTTGCACCTGAAAGTGTCCGACTGATCGACCGTCTTGCACATCCAGTGTTTGTTGAATAGAGTGGCCGGCTGGGTGCACTCGGCTCTTTGAGGGTGCAGAGCAATGACACACACCTGACAGTGTCCAGATACATTGAAATTCAACTGCAGCAACTGTCTGTACCTTTTTGCCCAGACCGCAGCCATTGAGAGAGTGTCGTCCGATCGCCATGTAATGTACGGTGCGCGCGTCCATCTGAGTGATGTGGTTGGCACAGTTGTTCCACACCCAACTGGGCACGAAGACAGGGGTCTCTCTGCCACCCTTGTCCTTGATTGCGTCGTCCAACACAACCCCACACGCCACACCAGCACGAAACACCCCCGTGCCCTCTAACACATGCGACGAACGGTACACTGAAAGTGGCTGGTCTACACCCAACACACTCACTGCTGCTACTTTCAGGAGTGACGTGAACGGCACGCAAGCCATCAGTGGAAGTTGGCACGAGAGAACACTGCGCAGCCACTCCAGGGCTCAACTCCTCTGCCGGCACTTCAGCGCTCAACGCAGACGACTCGTAGTAAATTTTGCCCACCGTCGGCGACCAGAGATAGCCGCAGTACTTGTTGATAAAAACGAAGGTGGCGTCTTTGCACTCGGTTCTGCTTCTGCCGCGCCTCTCTACAGACAGACCAACCACTCTCCTGGCACTCTGCACTGCATCCACTGCTTACCATCGAACACAGACTGTGGAGAGAAAAAGTCGTTCCGTCTCATGTACTGCACAGTGACCGAAGCTTCTGCAATGGCCGGACTTTGTGCCGCTTTGGGAGCCGGACACAACCAGTGGCCGTCATCGCTGTTTTCGCACGAACCACAATACTCCTCGATCACTGGGTGCAACGCAATCACAAACAAGTTTTTGAATTTCTTCTTCTGAAAAGACAACACCTGTTTTTCAGATGGACAAATTACATAGGATCTATACCAACCACAGATGGATGGTTAGGAATGGCCATTAAGAATGGAAACGCACTGGGTTGGGAATGGCCAGAAAGTATGAAACGCACTGGGTTGGGAATGGCCAGAAAGTATGAAACGCACTGGGTTGAGAATGGCCAGAAAGTATGAAACGCACTGGGTTAGGAATGGCCAGAAAGAATGGAAACGCACTGGGTTGTGAATGGCCAGAAAGAATGGAAACGCACTGGGTTAGGGATGGCCAGAAAGAATGGAAACGCACTGGGTTGGGAATGGCCAGAAAGAATGGAAACGCACTGGGTTGGGAATGGCCAGAAAGAATGGAAACGCACTGGGTTGGGAATGGCCAGAAAGAATGGAAACGCACTGGGTTAGAGATGGCGAGAAAGTATGAAAAGCACTGGGTTAGGAATGGCCAGAAAGTATGAAACGCACTGGGTTGAGAATGGCCAGAAAGTATGAAACGCACTGGGTTAGGAATGGCCAGAAAGAATGGAAACGCACTGGGTTGTGAATGGCCAGAAAGAATGGAAACGCACTGGGTTAGGGATGGCCAGAAAGAATGGAAACGCACTGGGTTGTGAATGGCCAGAAAGAATGGAAACGCACTGGGTTGGGAATGGCCAGAAAGAATGGAAACGCACTGGGTTGGGAATGGCCAGAAAGAATGGAAACGCACTGGGTTAGAGATGGCGAGAAAGTATGAAAAGCACTGGGTTAGGAATGGCCAGAAAGTATGAGACGCACTGGGCTAGGGATGGCAAGAAAGAATGGAAACGCACTGGGTTAGGGATGGCCAGAAAGTATGAAACGCACTGGGTTAGGGATGGCCAGAAAGTATGAAACGCACTGGGTTAGGGATGGCCAGAAAGTATGAAACGCACTGGGTTAGGGATGGCCAGAAAGTATGAAACGCACTGGGTTAGGAATGGCCAGAAAGTATGAAACGCAATGGGTTAGGGATGGCAAGAAAGAATGGAAACGCACTGGGTTAGGAATGGCCAGAAAGTATGAAACGCACTGGGTTAGGGATGGCAGAAAGTATGAAACGCACTGGGTTAGGGATGGCCAGGAAGTGCACTTGTTTGGCTTCCAGTTGAGGCATCTGATAGCCGACCACCTTCGGCGCCAGATTGTTGGTGGCGGCGAAGCCGGGCACGAAGAGCGTCATGTCGAACATGGGAGAGTCCAGAAATCCGAAACCGCCGTGGGCGCGGGTGACGCTGCCAACGCCTGTAGCAGGTGCTGCAGTGAGAGAGAGAGTACTGTATGTACAATGTAGGTACCTTCGGCAACCAAGGCAGACCGCGTCTGTTTGAGTTCGATGCGGTTGGCCTTCCATTTGATGTCGGGAAAGGAACTGGAGTCGTCGTGTTGAAAGCCCATCTGGTTGCGCTGCGCCCACACACGCGCTGCCACCCCCGGAGCCACTTTGCTCAGCTCGGTGACTTGTTGGGGCGGACTGTCCGGAGCCAAGGCCAAGTTGTTCTGCGTAAAGTAGACGCGACCGTACTGCGGCGACCAAACGTGACCAAAGTGATCTTTGACCCGAATCACAACTGCCTCCTCGCAAAATATCTGCTCGTCTTTATCTTTCGCGCGCACTTCCGTCATACCTGAAGGTCTGCTGGAGATGGACGTACAGAAGCTAACCAACTTACCGGTAAAAACAGCCGAACCTAGTAAGCTAAAACCACACTAAAACTAACAATAACCTCACGCAACAACACAGACCAAAAATTAACCACCACTAAACATACTAAACATACTTTGCAAATATGCAAATTTCACTTCCGGTTTTTGCATGTAGTCGTGCCTCTTACTTCTAAGATTATGGTGTGTTTACAATACATTTACAAAACAACTCTTCTATGTTTCTTTTTGGTTAGAAAGTGAAGAATGTTGTGAAACAAAAAGTAAATATCAAAGTAATCAAAATTACAGCCATGGCGTTGCCTTTCTCTGAAATTATACACACACACAGTCATAAATACGTACATATCGCCAGCGATGCCGCTGGGAAATCTAGACTAATCCTAAGTGCCTGTGCCTTTATAAATAAAAGTACGTATACCATTCCTACATAATGTAGAATGTACAAAACTTATGTAAGGTCGCGGCTCGAATATGCAACGCCTGTATGGAACTTATTTACTCAAGGATATAAGTACCGTTGAAATGTGCAGAGGGCTTTTACACTGTGATCGCCAGGTATGCTTGGTGTTCAAGGCCACTACCTAGAAAGGCTAAAACTACTGGACCTTGAAACACTTGAACGTCTCAGGCGTGAACGCATGTTGCACAGATTAGATTTTGATCACTTTTTACCGGCAGCCAAGGCTGCCGGTATAAGATTAGCTTTTCGTTAAGCGTGTAGGATGCAATTGTATCTTAAAGCGTGTGCTCTCGGCGCCGTTCGGCTCGCTCGTTGTAAAGCTGCTAGCCTTTTTAGACACTCCAGCAGGAAGGAGAGTTTACTCGAACACTTCGTTCTCAGTCATTTCTCTATCAATTTGGCTCAGACTTTCAGGATTTATAAATAAGATAACTGAGTACCTATTGCGAAAGTTTGGCCCGAAAATTCCAAGTCCTGCTGGTTCCGTGGCCCGAAAACTGACTACAGTTTACTGTGAATTGCAACTGAAAGTTGTTTTTTGAAAGAAGCAAAACAAAAACTGCTTTTTAAAGGAATATTTGAAGAGTTTACAGTCTGACAGAATTGTTTGAAAGACAAAACTGATTTTTAAAGAACTACCTAAAGAAAGAGTTACTGTAAGAAACAATTGCTTGAAAGAGAAAATAAAGCGTTTTGAAAGTATGGTCTGAAACTTTTATTATCAGAAATAATTGCTTAAAAGAGTGTCAGTAATATAGATACGTATGTACTACTGACTGCAGTGTTGTTGGGGTTTTTAAACGGAAATAGAAGGAATAAGAATATGGTAATATTTTGGTCCATTTATTTAGTGCATTTCAAGCTTCCTATTGATTTCTACTGCAGTCCAACCATCACTCATAATTTATTATCAATGCCTTTGGATACCTACACTGTACCTGCACAAGTTTGGTGTGAAACTTACAACTCCTGCTGGTGCTGTGTGCCAAAAACTAAGAGCTAGGGCGGTCCACCTATCTGTGATCTTTTAGTAATATCAAGAGTATAGCCACGAATGAAATTTATAAAGCCGATCGATCCCCATTTGGCATAACATAGATACAGTACTACTGACTGGGTATCCGTGTACCTCAATGGCACTAAAAATTGCTAAATTTCAAAAAGATGCCTAAATGTGACTTTCCTTTCTGTGGAAATTCCTCAATTTCAGTGCCCTTTGCTATGCTGTCACCAAGAATTGCTTGAGGAGAAAACTATATATTAATAAACTGCCTGAATTGTTTACTGTGAGAAAAAATTGCTAGAAAGATAAACCTTGTTAGAACCGTAGCATATCTCGGGGTTGTATGTTTAGCGTGTACAACCCTGCCCCCAGTGGCGGAGGAGGTAGAAATAAATTGGGCAAAAATAAGACAAGCGAATAAAAATTGTGACCTACACCTGTCTATTTTATGCTCAGAATGCGTTCTAAATGTTTTTACTGGCAGCCAAGGCTTACGATTAGTTTTTGAAAGACTTGCCAGAAGACTGCAGAATTCTTTGGAAGGGAATTGAAAATTCGTGTTTTTGAAAGATAACCCAAAGGAATGTCAGAATGCCTTAGAAGGTGAATGCTGCTTTGAAAGATTTGCCTAAAGTGTGCCAAAATTCTTTGGAAAAGAAAGTTGCTTTGAAAGATTTGCCTAAATCGTGTCAGAATTCTTTGGAAGCGAAAGCTGCTTTTTGAAAGATTTGCCTAAAAGAGTGCCAGAAGTCTTTGGAAGCGAAAGCTGCTTTTTGAAAGATTTGCCTAAAGAGCGCCATAATTGTTTGGAAAGAAAAACTGCTTTCAAAGATTTGCCTAAATCGTGTCAGGATTCTTTGGAAGCGAAAGATGCTTTTTGAACGATTTGCCTAAACAGTGCCAGAATTATTTGGAAGCGAAAGCTGTTTTTTGAAAGATTTGCCTAAAGAGTGCCAGAATTCTTTGGAAGCGAAAGCTGCTTTTTGAAAGATTTGCGTAAAGAGTGCCAGAAGTCTTCGGAAGCGAAAGCTGCTGTGCAGAACCCTATCTGCAGGGAGAGCGGAGTGTTCGTGTCGGGACCCGTCCGCTGGCAGCTGGCAGGCAAATCAACATGGCCTCACTGACTGGCCAATAAGAACGGAAGAACGAGGAGGAGGCGCGCAGATGATTGGTCGGGGGCGGAGTTTCGGAGTGCGTGAAGCTCGGTGATAGGGTGATCGTGATCCAATATGGCGCTCTCTGCATTCTTTTTCTCCAACTCACCCAGTACTTTATTCTTTTTGATTTGGTAACTAGAGTGCGGCTGCGCATAAAGACTTGTCTGGTGAACTGGATTCGCAGATCAAGCAGGGCCCGCCTAGCTTAGCCAACGCGACTTCGAGGACTGGAGAACAAGCCTCCTGCAGTGAGTGCCTCATCCTGTCGACCGCCTGTAGTGTGGTAACTTGTCGCCTTTTCTCGGGTAGTCACTTAGTGCGAAATTGATACTATTTGCCTACTCTTCTCGGCTCTCTACCGGCTGACTTGATCAACGGAGAGGGCGTCGACCTACGCTATTTCCTTTTCTCACTACTTTCTCCTCGGCAACGCGTTTTATTTCCACTTTCAACAAAATCACCAAATTCAACTTTTTATCAAAAACCACCTCTTCTTCACCTGCCGCAGCGTCCACCGTCCAGCCCAGCTTTATTCTGCCTAACCCCAGGAACCACCAACAATAGGGGTTATGATAGAATTGGAGGTTCAACCGAGATTAGGGAAGATCGCTAATTTACTATTTCAAGATGGAGTGAGAGCGTGGGAGGACGCAGTTCCGCGGACCTGCCAGAGCAAGGACGCGAGGAAGAGGGGCTCCCCGTGCGAGCAGAGGAGGACCGGCCAGTCGTGGAGCCGGCAGAGGACTGTTGGCTCAAACTCGCCGAGACAACTTGGCCGCTGTCAGTCAACTTGATCAGCAGGAACACGGAGGAGCGACGACTATGGGTAACTTACCTACACGACAGCTAGCCGCCGTGCTGACCACGACTATGACTACGTCAGACGGAGCGGCAGCACTTACCGCAGAGCCGGCCGGCGCCTGTTTGGGGTCCGCGGGAGCGGATGACGTTCCCCGAGCAGGTAGCAACGGGTCGGCACCGACTACGACTTCCAGTCAGCCGCAGGCAAAGAAGAGACGTCATCCGCGACATCTCCTTGTTCGTAGGAACAGCGAGAACGGTTACGGACCTCAGCGGCAGCCGGGCACGACCACCACTCAGGAGGGTGGACAGGTCGCCGGCACGGACAGACAACGCGCTCAACAACGCAGCTACGAGTCGGCTTTCTCACCAGGTACGGGCCCCACTCAGGAGGGTGTACAGGCCTCTGGTGTTCGTGGACGGCCGACTCACACCTACGACTCTGAGTCTACGTACCGGCCAGGCACGGACCCCACTCAGGAGAGTGTGCAGGTTTTCGGTGCCTATGCCGGACCGACGCACCAACACAACTACGAAGCAGTCTCTGCCTGGCCTAGCGGGGAGACGACGCAGTACGGTCAGGCTCAGTACGGTTCTACGTGCCAGGAGGACGACGCAGTCGCGGAGTCGGTACGTGCGTCGGCAGGTACGAAAACGGACAACGGCTGACAGGGGAGCGGCGCAGTCAGTCAGCCGCCAACGTCTACAGCACTGGTGTTGGGTCACCGGCTAGAGCGGCCCCCACCGGTCGGGAAGCAACCACCTCCGTGGAGGAGCTGAAGTACACACAGGCGCTGCATCAGACTTTGTCGCCGCTACCTGTGATTCCTCACGCGCCTCTTTTGAGGACACTTCTACAGGAACCCGGCAATGCTAGCGAAGAGGAAATGCCGGTTCTTTCAGATGAAACGCAGACAGCTGCTCGCGCTAGACAGCTGCCAGGTAACTTATTTCACCCACGGCAGATGCGTTTCCCGCCCGGCATGTTGTACAGAGCGCCGCCTGGACCTGGTTTTCGGGGACACATCTACGACCCTACCAGACCTCCACCGGCCGGCAAACCCAGACCTCGACCGCGTTCAGCCAGTGCTCGGTTGAGAGGGAGAGCCGTGTCGGCAACGGCTGGCAGTCGCGGACCCCGACTGGACCCTTACGGCTGGCCAGAGGAGGGGTACCAGCCCGATCGGCGGGATCATCACTACGCGTGCGCTTTTGGACCGGAGGAGGAGACAGGTTACACCTACACTCGCTCTCTGACACGTTCGCCGCCCCCGGATGTGTGGAGTGGGCCGCTAGCGCTGCACCCTGCTCGAACGGTGTCAGCATTCACTGTACATAGACGCACTCAGTCACCATCACCGCATCTCACGGTAACTGTGACCAACACGGAATCTCAACTTCAGGGAACCTCCAGGGAACCACGAGCAACTACGGGTACATGCTGGAGCGAAACCACCATCCTGGCGGAGGGCGAGCAACATACGGACCACCCCTACACGCAACCGCCGGGCATGAGAGGAATCTCGCCGGCGCAGAGGAGAACACCGGTGACAGTAACGGTTACGAATACGGGTAGAAGGACGGCTGTGAAACAGAAGCGTCCCAAGAAATCCGCGACGTTTCTTCCCTACGCGACGGAGGAAGGTCATGTACAACGAACCCGCTCTGCGGCCGGCAGTGACCGACCGCCGGAACCACCCCGGTCGGACAGAGCTACGCCTGACTCCGCTCGCTCTCACTCTACCACTGCGGGTAGTCAGGACCAGACGGTGCGAGAAGGCCCGGTGTCGGACACTGTGATTTGGCAGACCATCCAGGACAGAGTGCAGAAGGAGATTCTACAGGAGTCTCCTCGAACCCGCCGACAGGGAGGCAACAACCGAGGCCCGGCCGCTTCCTACACGGAGTGCAAGCGGCTGGAGAGAGAGCAGAGTCAAGCGCGCGAGGAGGCGGAGAGAATTTCCGCGGTTGCTAATCGAGTCTCACAGGCTGTGAAGCAGGACGTACAACAACTCGTCGAACGTACGGTCGAGCAACGGACTTTGGACCTCCGCCGCCGGGCTGAGGACGAACGATGTCAGATTGGCGAGTACTGGGAAGGAATGCGTGCGCGGCAGGCAGAACTTCTCGAGCGAGTGAGAGAGTCCAGAGAAATTGAACAAAGGGCTCGGGAGACCAGCCAACGTGCCGGGGAACACAGATGTTCGCCCGCCCGACGACCACAACCAAATAGCGGAGGAAAAGCAGGAACGGCAACTTGTTCTCTACCTGCTAACGTCGGTCCAGAGGGGGAGTCTGATGATGGCAGTGTGTCTGTATATATGGAAGAGGCAGCACCGCCTTGTACTCACGAGGTGGTGGGACAGGGAGTTCAGCCGACCGGTAGCGTACCTCAGGAGGAACCGCGAGCGGACTTCTCAGGGGCTCCTGGTACTCCGATGACCATGGACCCCGGCGCCTACCGCTACCGCCCTCCTCGCTGCGAACCAGACGAAAACGGAGACCCGGTCCCTCATCGGCCCTGGGCGCCGCAGGAACCACGGGACTTACGGTGGCAGTTTCGAGGAGTGGTACCAGAGGAGGAGCCGCAGGACCAGCCGCGGGAACGAGTTCCAGAATGGTACCGATGGGTCAATTTCGTCAGACCGATTGGACAGGTCACTGCACAAGATCCCGTTCAGGAGCGAGAGGAGCGGGGCCAGAACAACTTCCATAGAAGACCTCGCAGGCAGGAGGAGGTGGCCGCCATCTTGGAAAGAGCAGTTGGTCAGGACGTTGAGCAGCGAGCGAGAGAGGACCACCGAGCGGTGATGTGGCACTACGCTGCCCATGCCAGTCAGCGTGAACCCATCACCCGCGGCCAACACGCTGACCTCCAGATTGCGTCCGAAGACCAGGCATTGCTGGACTGGAACGAGACCACTAACCTTCGGCAGTGGCTCGGACCCAACGAACCGGAACAACTACCGACAGCTAGAGGGCCAGACCGACAGGATGGGCGACCCAACGCCAAGACCACAGACGGCCCCGGCGGAAACACGAGTGGAACAGGCGCTGGAGATTGAGGGTCTTAACCACTGGGAAGATCCGGCTCGCGCCCGTGCTGCGGCACGCACCGAAATCAGCTCCTACCACCCAGCGCCTTCGGCCTGGCGTGTGGCCACTCGCGTGCACAAGATGTCGCCTTACCACGAGCGGCCCGACTACTTGAGTGAGTACCCGGAGGCAGAACTAGCTACATCGTACGAAGTAACACCACCTGTTTCTCAGGTATCGACTTCCGCGAGACCCAGTCGCAGGACGGCGGTGAATACGCAGCCCGCAGCCGGTTCTACTGGCCAGAACGTCGCGACCTCTACAGCTTCGGCTATCAGAGCGACGACGATCCAGATGAGCCGAAATCAGACTAGAAGACCAGGGGAGACTAGTACGGCCACTGGCATAACCAACTCCGGTCGAACCGAGCGACCTGGACCGCTTACTGCTACCGCGGAGGACATCCATCAAGTGGCACCAGGAGATGGAATGCGTCTTCGAAACTTTGAGGCCCAGCTGGCGGAACAGGAGCTGGAGCTTCAGAGGTATCAGCGGTATCTTCGCCGAATTCATCAGACTGACCCCCGCTGGGACCCGACACCGTCTCGGTCGATCAGTCCAGAAGGGAGAGAATTACCCACCGAGGCACCTCCAGTTATGGTCAATCAACCTGTTTGACGCCCCCTACGTCCGGGAGATGTTCAAATTCTGTCTCGGCCGGCCTCTGAGGAAGCCGCCCCGGGTTGACCGCGATCGCCACAGGACCGGCCCAATCAGGGGATACGCACACGAGAGACAGAGGAAACTCTGTCACGAGACTACGACCTGAACCGCCGAAGCAGACAGTTGGAACAGGCGCTGACTCGGGCCGAAGAAGCACTATGCACCCAGTCACTTCACTACACCTCACATGAGTTGGAAGCGTTACGTGACACCTACCTTCATCAGGTGCGACAGGCGGCCAGGGACACTAGACAGGGCGAGGACCGAGCAGAGGAACGAATCCGCGAATTGACCACCGCAGGATTACAACATCTGCAACACACCGCCAACCTGCAGAATCTCCAGACCAGGGAAGACACAGCTGCCAGAGGAGTGGCGCCCCGGGACGACCGCGTTGTGTCAGGGTATGTAGAGGCCCAAGATGACATAGCGGAATGCCAACAACTAATGGCCAACTTGTTGAACCGAGCCGAGGACACTCTGCACAATATCGAGCTTCGGGCAGCCGACCAGCGCAGGGAACCCTTTTACCTACGTTCCTTGAAGCTGCCAAAATTCGACCAGGATGTGGAGGACGTTCGGCAATTCCTCAACGATCTGGAGGAATACTTTGTTTTCGCCAAAGTAGTGGAGGACGAGGCGAAGGTGGCCCTGGTCAAAAGTGCAGTGCCTAAGGCTATGCGCGCTGCAATAGACACTGTGCCACTGACTGAGCGAAGGACGTACGCTCAAGTACGAACACTGCTGGTCGATCGGTTCCTGCCCCGGGAGAGAGCTCTAGAAGTGAAGACTGAGTTGCTACGAACCACGCAAGGCAACCTGTCCTTGGATGAGTATTGCAAGGAGATAGAGCGCAAGTCTCTGCGCCTTCACTACACCGAGCCGGGAGGAAACCTCACCGAATGGCAGTTGTTGATGTTCTTCCAAGGGCTAACTCCAGACCTACGTCAGAAAGCCAGGGAACACAACGTAGAACAACATTGCTTCAACCTGGCCGATGCCCGCCGAGCGATGCAGCGCTTTGAACCCATCGAAATGGACCGAGCTTCTAGACCGCCGCGGGCTGAACCTCTTAGACGTGCTCCGCCTAGAACTCAGCCTCTGAATCGGGCCCCGGCCCGACCGACGCGAGCTCCAGAGTCCGCAGGCGCGAATCCGACTCCTGATATCCGCCGGAGACCACCGGAAGGATACACACGCGGAGGAGTGAAGACGCTGCCGAAAACTCAGACGTGGACCCGAGAGGCATGGGCTAAGTGGCTTAAGAAGAACCCACCGGAGAAGGACAAGGCAGTAAATGACGCTGCCTACAAAAGAGCCATGGACGTTTACCGAGGAAGAGTCAACCTAGTGGAGGGCAGTATCGACGGAGAAGAACTCGAGGAGTTTGAAGACCTTCAACCAGATGACGGCTCGGACTTGGAAGATGAAGAAGCGGAGGTGGGGGTAGTCGAAATCAACCCCATTCGACCAACGGAGCTGAAACCTGCCAACCCTGCGCTCAAACAGCCGGAGGCAATCCCTCTACGATTGCTAAAAGTAAACATCGGACCTGAGGAAGTGCCTGCCCTCATCGACACTGGAGCAGTGACCAACCTGTGTGGGAGAGAGGGACTCCGCGCTATCCTGAAGGAAGGAAAAACCCGAGGAGTGAAAACCACCTTGCACGGAGCGTGTGCAGTGTGGTTGAAAGGATTCACTGGAGGAGGAAGGGAGAGTCGACACGTGGTGGACACCACTCTCTCGTATCAAGGCCACCAGGCTAAGATGCGATTCGTGGTAGACATGAAGTGCCCCTACCCCTTGCTGGTAGGGCTGCCAGGAATTAAAGTCTTTCCGCACCTACTAGTGACGCTGCTCTCCCAGCTAGTGGAAGGACAACCACTGCCAGAAATTGGCCCGGCTCCTGCAGAGAAGACCGAGGAAATGTCCGAGACGGCTCAGCCGTGTACACCTGCCGGGGAAGGAGATTCTACCCCGGTGTTGAACATCTCCAACTGCACCACTCCAGAGGGAGCTGTCCCGGTGCACATGGTATCGGCACGGGAGATTCAACCAAATTGCGTGGAAACGGTCACTGGCAGCATCAAGGGAGTGACATTGGATGAAAAACACTACTACTTCATCCCTGCTTCGGAGACAGAGGTCGAAGTGAAGGTGCAGTATCGGACGGAGCATTACACCGACCAGTCAATACTGGTCACAGTGGCTAACCAGACAGACAGCGTCATCACCGTGGACGCAGGGACGGAAATCGGCAAGTTGGTAGAACACGCTACGCCCAAGGACGCTGCAGCGGAAGAGAGCCGCCAGAGAGCAGAGGCCACTGTACAACAAATAATTGCTGCAGTCGATGAGCCACGACCACCGGTGCCAGGGACAGCTCACCCCCTGGGTGGTTTAACCGCCGAGGAGGTAGAGGCGGTAGAAGCAGCTATCACCCGCATTGTCACTGAGCCGGAAGAGCGGAAACTGACCATGGCCAGCCTGCTCCCGTTCGATGATCTGCCTCCGCAGATACGACGGGACTTACTCACTTTTCTGCTAGAACGGAACGAGGCGTTCAGTCTCACGGAGGACGAAATCGGTGACTGCCAGGTAGCCTACATGGAAGTCGACACCGGGGAGGAGAGACCAGTCAGACAAGCACTGCGACGACTACCCTTCCACGTCAGACCGAAGGTGGAGGCGAAAATCGCGGAATGGCTTGAAGCCGGCATCATTCGCCCATCACACAGTCCGTGGGCATCTCCAATTGTTCCGGTAATTAAGAAGAACGGAGATCTCCGATTGTGCGTGGATTTCCGGGAGCTCAACAAGGTAACCAAAAAGAACAGATTTCCTCTCCCCCGGATCGACGACTTATTGGACGCTATCGGGCAGGTGAAACCCACTTGCTTCTCAACTCTGGACATCCGCTCTGGATTCACCAATCTCCACATGCACCCCGATAGCGTAGAAAAGACGGCGTTCATCACCCATAAGGGACTCTACGAGTTTGAACGCGTACCTTTTGGCCTGTGCAACGCTCCCTCCTTCTACCAGGAGGTAGCCCAACGCATCCTTGGACACATCGACCCTACTCGAGTGTTCACCTATTTGGATGATGTGCTGATCATCTCGGCCACCCTGGAAGAGCACAAAGGGTTGATGGACCAGGTGTTTTGGGCACTCCAGCGAGCTGGGTTCCTAATCAACTTGACCAAATGCAACTTTGCTCGGCCGCACGTACTGTTTCTGGGCTTCCAGATCAGTGCCGACGGGATGCGAATGGACCCCGAGAAGATCAGAAAGTGAAGAGTTGGCCCCGGCCAACCAATTTGAAGACACTGAGGAGCTTTATCGGTTTCTGCAGCTACTACCGCAGGTTTATTAAGGGATTCGCGCAGATGGCAGCTCCCCTTCATGCGCTGATCAAGAAGGAGACAACCTGGTCCTGGGGAGATTCGCAGGAGACTGCCTTTCTCACCTTGATCCAACATCTGATCAACACCCCGGTGCTCAACTACCCTGACTTTTCGAAGCCGTTCATCATCGAGTCGGACGCGTCAGGAATTGCCATCGCCGCCATATTGGCCCAGGAGAACGAGAAGAAGCAGCGACACCCTGTGGCCTACGCTAGTCGCAGTCTCCGCCCGAACGAGCTAAACTACAGTGCTACGGACCGCGAGTGTCTGGCGCTGGTGTACGGTATCCAGCAGTTTCGGGTGTACATCTTTAACCACCAAGTAACTCTAATCACTGATCACAACGCGTTACGCTATTTACAGGAGAAACAACTGGTACAGCGGCTGGCACGTTGGGCTCTACAAATCCAGGAAATCATGCCCAATATTGTCTACCGTCCAGGACGGGTCAACCACGGAGCCGATGCCTTGTCGAGGATGCCTCACGACAAACTGGAGGAACGAAACCTTCACGGCATCTCGGACGTGAATCTTTCGGAGGGGAGACCATACGCGGAATTGGTCACGCAGCGAGTACCGTACGACGACATGTTGGTGATGAAGGTTCACCTGGACATGCCGGTCAGCCGGCCTCTTTGGAAACACCTCGCCGACAGCGGGCTGGATTTGTTACCGCCACTCGACCAGCCTGCGGTAATGAACGCCTGCGTGATGGGCACTATGGGGCACTTCCGCGACCGAGTCTGCGCACTTCCGATCCTGCCGTTGATGCAGGTTCCAACTAGGCAGGACATCGAGCAGCTTGCCGCCATGCACCAAAAACAGGACCCGAAATGGTCGGCAATGATTACCTATAAAACCACGGGTGAATTGCCGACAGATTTGGAACTTTCCAAATGGATTCAACGATACCAGGAGGAGTACGTTGTCACAGGCGAATTGCTTTGGCACATACACACCGTTCCGGCAGCACCGGGCACCAACCCGGCGGACCAACTTCAACGGTTGCAGCTCTGCATCCCGCTGCCTCTTCGGCCCCGTCTGTTGTACGATCACCACGGGGCACGGACGTCAGGACACTTCGGCATCAGCAAAACCTACAACAGGATGAGGCGGCTGTATTATTGGCCGCAGATGCGACAGGACATTGCCCAACAGGTGCACGGTTGCCTGCTGTGTGCTACTCGGCGTGGCCAGTCGCCAACGGAGAATCCTCCCATGGGGATGATGCCTCTTCTGGTGGAGCCATTCCAACGACTCTACATGGACACACTCAAACTCAACCTCACTGCCACCAGATACACCTACGTCCTGGTGATAATGGATGCCTACACCAAGTTCGTAGTGGTGCAGCCGTTGCGAGACCGTAGGGGTCATACGGTTGCGCGAGCGCTACTGGACCGAGTTTTCATGATTTTCGGTCCCCCGAAGGAAATCGTCTCGGACAACGGAACCGAATTTAAAAACCGTTCGGTTCAACGTCTAATGGAGATGTACGACGTGAGACACCGCTGGGCCTTGCCCTACTCGCCACGAACCGGAGGATTGGTGGAGAAAATGAACTCCACCTTGGCCAACATGCTGTCCCGACTGGTGAATAAGGAGGCGGACGACTGGGACCTCAATCTGTCAACAGTGGTCTACGCCTACAACGCCACACCCCAGTCAGCTACACAACTACCTCCTGCGGAGATGGTGTTCTTGCGGCGTCTACATCTGCCCAGCTCGGTGCCGGGAGCCCACCTGACGGGAGACCGAATGGTGGACGGCCCGACTGACGAGGACCGACGGCAAACCTGGCAACGTGACCGACACCTGCTGGAAGACAACTTGCGATGCGCCCAACTGACCAACCAGGAGCGATTCAATCACAGATGGGGCGCTAAGGAAACGAAAATCCGGCCAGGCGACAAAGTGATGCGGTACGACCCTGGAGTACGGACGATGAAGCTGGCCATGCAGTACACCGGCCCCTACCAGGTGGTCGAGCTCCAGGGACACCAGGCAGTCATCGTACCGATCGGAGGGAGAGACAACACCCCTCGGCGGGTGCATCTGCAGCATTTGTCGCGCTGCTACCCCGAATTGGAAGGACCGAGCTTCCTGGGATGGAAAGGAGCCGAACAGCTGCAGGCCCCTGCCCCGGAGCTTCCTATTCTTCCAGAGGAGCCGAGGGAGACTGGCGAGGGAGACATGGAGCAGGACCATCTTCCGGAGCCAGAGGAGGACCGAATCCCGTCCGACCTGGATGAGGAGGAGGAGATTGAGTACTAAGACCCTCAACCTGCCCTGTACATAGTGTATATAGATGTTCGTGTAATCGGGTCAACATCCTATCTCCTACCTCCTACCCTCCGTAGAAGCGCTCCGACTCATCACAAGACTGGCTGCTAGCGGCGTAGTGCCGCCCATCTCTCCCCCTCTTGTCGCATAGAGGCGCGGGATTAGTTATGAGGATTCGCTGGCGCGTCGGAGCTTGGTTGTCTCAGTGCTTATGCTACCTAATTCTAGCCCCAACCAACAACTGCTGCCAGCTATGTCATCTGGGACGAGCGAATCATTGGGGCTGCCCTACGTCCAGCGGTAAACCACTGCGTCTGCCTGCCGGGATCTGTTTTGTTTGCATCCTCTAGTGGTGTTGGCACTAATTTAGTTGCTTCACTCACCTCCTGCTTGGCGTGATTTCTTTTTCCGGCCACTGACAACACTACAATGACATTTTTGAACAACATTCCTTGTTGCAGTCCGGGACGCTACAAGACGCAGCTCCTGCCACCAGACAAACTATTGTTTGTGTTGTGTTGGTTAGAGTCAAGGAGTGCGCAGCATTGGGCAGCCATGGCCAGTCAACCACCGCCCGGACCGAGTCGATCGCCAGATGAGGGAGGAGGAGGCGCCGGTGAGAGGCATGCGGAGGAACCCACGCCGATGGAGGACCGACCAGCCCCATTGGGTCGATCTAGTCGCCGACCCCCGTCGAGCAAGGGCAGCCATCCGCTGTCACGGCCGGGATCGACACCACCACCACCGCTACTACAGGTACGACCACTGGTGCCCGTCACTCACCCAGTGGCGGCAGGAACGTCGCAGGGCGGTGACCAGCAGTCGCCGCCGCGAAGGACATTCCCGGAGAAACCGAAAACCAAGAAGAAACATCATGACACTGTTAGTGAGGACGACTCGTCTGCGTCGAAACGTGGACCGGAGCAACAACGACGTCGGCCCGACCGTAGTCCAGGCCGTCGCTCTTCGAGAGGACCGGAAACGCATGATTCTGCTAGACAACCGACTACCAGCAGTAAACGGACGGCCGATCCAGCGGAGACCGTCCGTTCATCCAAACGGTCGAGACGGGACGATGTTCGCTCTACACCCTCGTCGAGTGAACATTCTGGCCAACAACCTGTCGCTCGTCCATCACCGGGACCAGGAGATGATCAGCAGGGCTCCAAGGACCAACCTGAACACAGTAAGAAGTCCAGTCCGAGGAGGAGGAAGGAGTCTACTGACCGAGCCGGCCCGAGCAAGCAGGAGGGGCCTGCTAGCCCGCGGAAACATCACCATCATCACCATCACGGTAGGAGCGGACACACCAGCTCACGGAGCCAGGTAGAGAGAGAGGACTGAGCCAGCTCCAAGGGCCGGAAAGAGAAGGGGACCAGCCCTAGGAGCCACCGGGACAAGAGTGAGCGCGCCAGCTCTCGGAGCAGGGCAGAGAAGGGCGAACGAGCCAGTTCGCGTGGCCAAACAGATCGAGACGAGCGAGCCAGCTCACGCGGCAGGACGGACCGTGACGAACGAGCTAGTTCGCGGGGTCGAACAGAGAAAGGAGGACGGACCAGCTCGCGAGGCCCCGCTGAACGGACCAGTTCTAAAGGCCGACGGGACGGAGAGGAAAAAGCCAGTTCCAAGGACCGCCGAGGGCGCGACAAACACCCCAGCTCGGACAGGCGCGATTCCAAAGGAAGGACAGGCTCTGACCGACAACCGGAGAGGCCACACTCACCTGTTTTCGCCCGACCCGGTCATGGACGCGGAGCTTGGGGACCCGCCTCAGGGGGACGATCTGGCCGATCGGATTTCCAACCGACCTGAGCGCCACGCTCTGCGCCGGTACTACCTGACGTCACAGATGAGAACGAGTGGCAGAGGCAACGGGTGCCTTCGGTTACGCGGAAACCTGCTCGTACGCGTAACACCGCTGGAATTGGTTTGCCACCGTCCGAACCTCCGGGCCATGGTTCTCGAGGTTACGAACCATGGCCAGACTGGCAGTTAGAGGAACAGGAGGACTACGAGCTCTACTACACCGAGGAGCAGATTTACAAATGGATGGAGGCAGCAGCGGCAGCCACGGGCGACTCCACGGCCACCCAGGAAGTCATGGAAGTGGTCACTGGCATCGAACGAGGAGAGTGCCGAAACCAGCAATGGCTCACTAATCGGCCACGGAACGAGTACACCGAGGAGGAGATTTTCCGACCGGCTGACTTGGAGGCCATCCGACACCATCTACAACCGGAAGTGGTCGAACAACGCAAGCAGTGTAGGGAATGGGCACGGCAGTGGCTCATTCTGGAGGCACATCCACCTCGAGGAGTATTCCCGGAGACCCCGTTACGAACTGATCTCCCAGCAGAACCACCTGTCGGTCCGGACAAGAAAACCTTGGAGAGCGAACTACCGATGTATAACATCCGACCGATGACCGATGGCCGAGGCCAGCACCTCTACCAGGAGACTCTTCCAATGGCCCAGTTGGTGATGCCGTTGGACTTTTCGGGGATAACCCGCGAGGACTGGGCCCGGTATTCCACCCAGCGCCCGGAGAACATGGACGCTGATTGGAGTGGGTACTACTCTCAAATCAAGCTGGACGACTACTCGCAGAACGAGCTGGAGCGCATGGGTGTCGCTCCGGGGACACACACTTTTCGACCTGGAGACTACATTGGTACGCCACCGGTAATGGGTCCTATCTACCAAGAACAAACGGAGGCGTACAACGATCATCCGTCTATTGGCCGTGTGGACCCTACGCAACCTAACAAGAATGGGCGGTTCGAGACCGCCATCCAACTGGCTCCCGTTCGCAACACCAAACCGGCTGAACTGATCGCAGACTTGTGTGCAAAATCGGAAAAAGGAGTCTGGTGGCGCACGTACGAGTTGATACAGGAACGTCGCCGGGCCAAGAGGAGACGTCCCAATCCAAAACTTCTCTCCATACAGCTGGAACGCGACCACCGGTTGGTGAAGATGTTGGTCAAGCTCTACATTTTCAACCCGGAGGCGGCCGCCGCTAACATCCCGTACCACACTGTGCCACAACACGCCATGATTTGGACGCTCTTGGAGGCCACCCCGGCCGGGCGGTTTCCGACACCGTACGTCGTGGAGGGAGAATACCAGGTTTCCGACCTGGGTATGATACTATCCGATATGCTCCGACACTCGCAATTCATGTTCCACGGTTTGGCCATCATTTCCATCGATTTTGAGGGATGGTCTATCGAAGGAGATTTGCCGCTTTCTGTGGTGATGGACCGGGAGTTACTCCGGGTCATCAAGGAGGTAGAACCAACCACGGAGGCCTACCGAGCTCATGTGTTGGTGGACGACCCTGTCGCTCGGAACAAGATCGAGGAGGCTCTGGTTCAGGCTTTTGAGAAATTCGACAAAAGTCTGGACGAGGAATACAACCGAAGGAAGGCTGCTGTCAACAAGGCCCAGAAATGGGCCGCTCAGAAACATTCTACCCCGGAACAGCAACAGGAGGCCAAACGAGTGGAGAAGGAGGCCCTCCACCACCTGCAGAATCTAACTACCAAACGGTACGCCAAGGCCTACGAGGATGCCCGCTCCTTCAATCCGAAGAAGCCTGGCATCTCCATTCCCCACCGGAAACGACTGCTAAGTGCCATCGACGCGGTTAGACGGGCCAACTGCTACGTGTTGGTCAATGCGGTGGACCCTTTCTACACGGGCTCGCCATTATCTGTGATGTCCATCACCTCTACCGGGTGCACGCCACTCGTCATTCTGATGCATGCTATGACGGAGCTCCCGCCTTTCCTGCACGAGGTGCTCTGCAACCCGCAGATCATCAAAATCGGGCTGGGATCGGCACAAGACCAGGTGATGCTCAGAAACTGCACCCACCACGACGGACGACGATGGAACTATCTGACCACCGAGTACGGATACGTCGATCTGCAGGACTGGTTGTCAGAATTGGAGGGCTCCCACATGACCCGAGGAGAGCGAGTAGGAGCCACCACTCTCTCTACCCTCTACCTTGGAGCCGGATATCCAGGCAGCTTCAAACAGACCATGCAGCTTTCCTTCTTCATGCCCAGCCCGCGGGGAGACCCGATCCCGCGGCCGCAGACGGACTATGCAGCGCTGGACGTGGTGGACATAATGGCCGGAGCAGCGGCCATTGCGTGCGTTACACCTGACTTGGTGTATTGCTCGCCCACGGACGACGGGGAAAAGCAACTTGCCATTCGCCTGTTCAACGGTCTGCGAGCAGCGTTCATGTCTCCTGACATCGAGATCGCCCGGTCAATGGCGCCGAAACCCAACGAATCGGTCTTCTTCCGACTGAGAGGCAACCCCAGGAAGGATGAGGTGCGTCGTGCGGCTCAGATCGCCCAACAATTGGACCAAGACGATCAGATCGACGAGGTAGACCAGAGCCGAGTTGCGAGCTTCTACGAATTCAAGGGCGAGCTGGAGAACACTGCTCTGGCCATACAGAAGGAAGGAGAGGCTCTCAACTACGTGCTGAACCAAATCATCTTTGGCTATCGCAACCACGCTCGCCAGGCCTACGAGGTCTGGAAACACAAACCGGAAGCTTATGGTGCGACCCGCTACATGAGTCGATGGGACGAGGAGGTGGTATCAGTGGAACAACGACAGGCCGGCCCTCAGTCAGACCGGGCCACTTTCATGTTCTTCGGGTACGCTCAACCGAGAGGACGGCCACTGATTGCAGCCATCACCACCGATCTGAGAGGATTGGTTCTGGCGCGAAGGAAGGCTATCGTTCACTACCACCGATGCCTCGCCGAGAAGTCCGCGGACTCCTTGACTCTCGAGGAGCGAACCAAGAGGACCCAAATACTCGACCGTTATCCTGATCGGGAGGTGCCCGGCATCCATGACGAGGTCTGCCTCACCGGAGGGGACGTGGTCTGGTTGGACGCCATGCGATGGGCCATCATGTTCACGCTGGCTGGAGAGGAACCGCCCATTTACCGACCAGATACTATTCTTCGTCCGGGTAGACCGGCCACTCACGCCGAGGTGCGCCAAGGGATTCGATCGAAACCTGGACCGCTGTCCGACATGCTCGCCCAGGAGACCAGAATCGTCGCTCTCAAAGGACACTGGCCGCCGCCGGACCGCGAGGTCATGGGCCACGGAGATCTCCGCATGATGCAGATGTCCTTCCGCAAGGCTTTCTCGGGACCACGGGCCGCGTTCGACTACGCCGTCTTCCGACCAATGTTGATCAACTACTATCAAATGGGCGAACACAAGGAGGACGCTTACCGGCTGTTGCGACAGCTGGACCAGATCCACCCGCGTCAGACCACAGACGAGTTGCAACTGACTCATCAACAAGACTTGACACTGTTGATGATGGAGTTAGTGAAGGAGAGAGATCTGCGATTTGTCAGTTGGCAACGCAGAAAACAGCCTGTAGGATGGGAGCCGTCCAGACCAGTGGAATTTGGCCCTCTGGTACCGGACGCCGAGATGGCCTTCCAGTACGACTTGGCCGCGGTGCCCGACACTTCTCGCTCGTTCCAATGGATGTTCCACACTCACATTCAACGGCGAATTCTTCTGGAGAAAGCCGACCCAGCATTGGCGAGACGCAGAGAACAGGACGCGGTTCTTCGGGAGAAAGACCACCAACAGTACCTAGCCAGAGAACAACGACGCAACGTACTTATGGAAAACGCCTACGAGGACTCGGACCAACCAGTGGTGCAGCCACCATCATCGACGGCTGCCGATCGGCCAGTGGAGTCGATGGACGCGAGACCGACCTCAGCTGCAACAATGCCGGGCAGGGATCGGGAAACTCCCGGTACGGACGAACGAATGGAGCAGGGTGACCAGGAACCACCCGCTGAACAGGACTCAGACCAACGAGAACAACGCAGTCAAAGGGGCGACATGGTCGACGAGATGAGCGACACGGCCATCTTGGGAAGGTCTGGCGAGGGCGACGAGGAGTACAGCAGATCGGAGATGGATGAAGGACAATCGGACGTTCGCAGTGTTGTGAGGTCGGAGGCGTCCGCCCCCAGAGCACTAACATCGACACCTGGAATACCGCCGCCGGTCACGGTAAAAGAGGAAACGAGAACAACCCCACCTCCGGCGCAGGAACCCATGGATACCTCTGGTTCCATGGCAGCTGCCCGCGGGCCAACCGATTTCCTCGCCTCAATCCACCGCCACCATAAGAACCACTCTCACTGAGCGCCAGCGCCGACTACTGCAGGACCCTACGGCCTACGATCAATTCGACTATGACGAGGACATGGCCTCAGTCCGTTCGGTGAAGACGGGCCCCGTGGAACCTGTTCTCTCAATCAGAATCATTTTTATTGTGAACGATATGGCAGTAGAACCAGTCAAGCCCGTAGGCTACGTTCACAACATACACAAACACATAAAAAAAAAGACGTACATACATACAAGCACACACAACAACAACAAACACGTACTACATACAGTACAACTCAAGACTAGCCAAGACTGTTGTCATAGTAACTTTTTAGCAAACCCGTAAATTTGCGAAAACTAACAGGATGATTTAGATCCAGTCCAAGACATTCAACAGCATCATTGATAAGAGAGGGGCCTCTGTAGGCAAATGCTCTTTTGGCTGTGATGGTTCGAAAATTTGGCAGTTCGAGTTTTGGAAATCGGTTCAGTCTGTTTGACCGGCGGGCCATTTCCATTCTCCATTGAGCAAGTGGGCTCTGTTCCAGAAATAGTTTGTAGGCCAGTGCCTGAGTTCTACACTTCAGAACAATGTCTGGTTTGTGCCATTTCAGTTCTCGCCTGGCAGCTGTCGCATAATCGAACTTGCGCAACCCAGACACCAGTTTTGCGCCGAAATTCACCACAGTAAGCAGACTTTCGTTGATATAGGAGAGAGGTGCTGCTTGAATTACGGCCGCTGCATAGTAGATTTTCGAAAACACAGTTGACTCGATCGTTCTGGCCAACACCTTTCGAGGCAGACACTTTTTGACCCGGCTCAAAGCAATCAGTTGTTGTTTGCAGCTTTTCGTTGTGTCTTGCAGGTGTGTGCGGAAGTTAAGGGCTTGATCGAAAACAATCCCGAGATTCTTTATTTGTTGGACCAACTGCAGCCGTTGTCCACACAACAGCAATTCAGGGATTTGGTTGAGCTGGTTTCGGTTTTGCGTTGTGCCAATCACCACCGTTTCACACTTACGAGGTTGCAGCCTGAGACCGTTCATCGAACACCACTCAGAAACTGCATTTAGGTCTTGTTGTAGTGCGGCGTAAGCTTCTCTAATGGCTGATGGCTTGTAACTGACACGCAACTGTGTGTCATCAGCAAACATGCAGATACTGGAGTGCCGAACAACAGATGACAGATCGTTGATGAATATGTTGAACAAAAGAGGACCAAGGACTGATCCCTGCGGCACTCCAGTCATAACAGTGACTGGTGCTGAGGTGGTCGTGCCAATGCGAACTTGCTGTGCTCGCCCAGACAAGTAGGATTGAAACCAGCGCAGCGTTTGGTCTCTAACACCGTATCTGTTCAGCTTAGCAAAAAGCAGTTCATGGTGCACACAATCAAATGCTTTGGTAAGATCCAAAAGCACCAGCGTTGACAACTCCTTCTTATCCATGCTACACAAGATCTCATTGCTGATTGTGAGCAGCGCCGTTTCAGTAGATTTTCCTTTTGTAAATCCATGCTGACAGTCAGCAGCAGCAGCTCGAAAATGCGTGTACAGTTGGTTGTGCACCACTCGTTCGAGTGCTTTAGAGAACACGGACAGCAACGATATCGGCCGGTAGTTGGATGGATCTGAGAGGCTGCCCTGCTTGTGAAGAGGCACAACGATAGCTGACTTCCACACATCAGGAAAAATTCCGAATTTCAGAGAAGCATTGAACAACTGAAGTAGCACAGAACCAACAACAGGCAGAGCCATTTTCGCAACATATCCATTGACACCATCGCGCCCCGGCGATTTGAAGTTAGGCAAATCGCAGATGGTTCGATTCAGCTGGTCCGCAGTAATTGGTTGAAAGTTGAACTGGTTTTCAGCCGCAGGAATAGCAGCAATCACAGATGATGATCGGCTCGATGCCCGCCTCCCTCGGCCGGGCGAGGACTTTCGACCTACGGTGACGATCCAGCCCTTCCGAGACATGGCCGCTGACCGACGGATTTGGACTCGCTGGGCTGACCGCCGGGACCTCGTTGTAGGAAGACCGGAGAGCTTGAAGGACTTGGTCACGGAAGTCCCGAGAGAAGCAACGACTCCACTGGGCATCCTTCTACCTGACACTGCCCCAGAGGCCGCCTACCTTGTGCCACTGGGCATGCAGGGTCTGCTTGAACACTACCGCGGGCTCCCTCTACCGTTCCACAAGGACGACACGATAACGTTTGCGAAGGAATTCGACGACTTGGCGGCTCCGCGCCCTCCCAACCACTAGCCGGGAGGAGACTTCCCTTTCTCCATGGCGCTACCACCGTTTCACTCGGAGATGGTGTTGGCCAATGCTCAATGGTTCGGATCGCTGACAGCGGGCCACCCCATCCTGGCCGGATTGACCATCCAGGAAACTATCCGGAAGACCAACCAGCAACTGCCAGACGACGATGTGCAGGTCTCTGTCATCGAATCTTAATGGTACACTCAACTATGGGAGGAATTCGTGCGCCAGACCGTGACTTCAATGTCACTGCCAGCCGGGACTCTCCGGTCGGAGACTTTTCCGAACGCACCGGAACTGGCCGGACTGTACCGGTCCTTCATGAAGAGCAAACTCGCTATGGCCTCCCAGGCCGGCCTGGTGATCGGACAAATCCTGTCGGCCCTCATACCATTCGATCAGGATGCCATGCCGTCAACAGCCTTGCTACAAACTCTGTTGCCGGAGGTCTGCTATGCGAACGGACGACAGCCGATCAGTCTGGCGCCGGTACCCTGGGGTCTGCCGTCCAAGCCGAACGGTACGGAGATCACCTGGAGACGCTATGAGAAGTTCCAGCTGGCAATGGCCCAGTTGGTGGTCAGCAACCCATTCATTCACCCGCTGGGACTCGCTCGACTCTACCTAATGAGTCTGGGACCGAGGATGGTTCTCACTCTGCTGGGACACCCGGTGTTGGGAGCGGCTGTTACCGCCTTTGCAGCACATCACCACTTCGTCTCCCCCGACCCACCACCTCCACCAGGAGTCACTACGATCATCGTCGGGGTTCTAGCTGAGCTGTTCTGTTGGTACTTGCACCAACTGCGGCTCTTTCACCGAATCATGCAGCTACGAGCGGAGCACAACCTCCGAGATCACAAAAGTTCTCAGGACGCCAACCTGCTTCCCTACATCACCAATCGTCCGCCGCAGCCTCTGTCCTACGAGGAACGGCAGATGATGCAGGAGCTCACTGACAACACGGCCTACTTTGTGATCGAGCAACCGTACCAGGGAGTCGGCCATCACCACGAAGACGGCAGCTACAACGATTCGGGCCAGGCAATGTTTCACCAACTCCGCCCGCAGGTAGGACACGCTCGACGTCAGCAGTCTTATCGGCACTTTCGACTGCAACGATTCATCCCGACACTGGGGTGCTACCGCGCTGATCGAGGTACTCCGCCGTGGAGTACGCTGACCCCGGGATACCTCATTCGACGGTTCAAACCTGTCGATTTCTACTGCTCGGCTGCCAATCGGACGGACTGGTACGCCTACAAGATCCCTCCACCCGTGCCGGCTCAGCTGACCGTCCCGGACAACATCATGAAACGAATCCGGGCCAACATCGCCGCTGGCACGCTCTCGCTGTGGGACCCCTACCCGGACGTGGAATCGGACCCACGCTGGAGACGCACGGGACACCAGCTGGTTCAGCCGGAGCTGATTCAGCCGTTCCACCTAGTGGCTTCTAGACGAGACTCCAAGGAGATCACGGCGGCGCGAGGAAGCCGCTCAGGATCAACAGTGCCCATGAAGGATGGACGCTACATCGCCGGCGTGCACCAATTTGTGGAGGTGACGCTCGCCCCTCCGCCGCCATCTGGAGGCCCAGGCACTAGCGCTCCCGGCCCTCCTTGACTACAACTCGTCTCTCTACTAACACCTGTTACTAACGTCTACTATTATTTTTGGAGAGCGGCCTTGGCGCCGAGGACGTCACCGACCAGAGGGGGAGTCGTGTGCAGAACCCTATCCAAATTCTACTGTGTTCGCGCGCATCGGCCATGCAGGGAGAGCGGAGTGTTCGTGTCGGGACCCGTCCGCTGGCAGCTGGCAGGCAAATCAACATGGCCTCACTGACTGGCCAATAAGAACGGAAGAACGAGGAGGAGGCGCGCAGATGATTGGTCGGGGGCGGAGTTTCGGAGTGCGTGAAGCTCGGTGATAGGGTGATCGTGATCCAATATGGCGCTCTCTGTATTATTTTTCTCCAACTCACCCAGTACTTTATTCTTTTTGATTTGGTAACTAGAGTGCGGCTGCGCATAAAGACTTGTCTGGTGAACTGGATTCGCAGATCAAGCAGGGCCCGCCTAGCTTAGCCAACGCGACTTCGAGGACTGAGAACAAGCCTCCTGCAGTGAGTGCCTCATCCTGTCGACCGCCTGTAGTGTGGTAACTTGTCGCCTTTTCTCGGGTAGTCACTTAGTGCGAAATTGATACTATTTGCCTACTCTTCTCGGCTCTCTACTGGCTGACTTGATCAACGGAGAGGGCGTCGACCTACGCTATTTCCTTTTCTCACTACTTTCTCCTCGGCAACGCGTTTTATTTCCACTTTCAACAAAATCACCAAATTCAACTTTTTATCAAAAACCACCTCTTCTTCACCTGCCGCAGCGTCCACCGTCCAGCCCAGCTTTATTCTGCCTAACCCCAGGAACCACCAACAATAGGGGTTATGACACTGCTTTTTGAAAGATTTGCCTAAAGAGTGCCAGAAGTCTTCGGAAGCGAAAGCTGCTTTTTGAAAGATTTGCCTAAGGAGTGCCAGAAGTCTTCGGAAGCGAAAGCTGCTTTTTGAAAGATTTGCCTAAGGAGTGCTAGAATTCTTTGGAAGCGAAAGCTGCTTTGTGAAAGATTTGCCTAAAGATTGCCAGAATTCTTTGGAAGCGAAAGCTGCTTTTTGAAAGACTTGCCTAAAGAGTGCCAGAATTCTTTGGATTGGAAGGGAAAATTCCTGTTTTTGAGAGATTTCCCTTCCCAAAGGAATGTCAGAATTCCTTGGAAGGTAAAGCTGCTTTGAAAGATTTGCGTAAAGAGCGGCAGAATTGTTCGGATTGGAAGGGAAAGCTGCTTTTTTTAAGAATTTGCCTAAAGGGTGCCAGAATTCTTTTAGAAGGGAAAGCAGTTTCTTGAATAATTTGCCTAACGTGTGTCAGCATTCTTTGGAATGGAAGGGGCCACAGTACAGTACACAGAAGCAAGAGAATCATCTGAAAGAATTATCTGAAAACTGCATCTGAAAGAATTGCACACCCACTTTCTTCAAATAAAAGTTTACTGACGTTTTCCTCTGCTGCTGGTCTAATTTTGTAAAAAATTTCCAAAAAAATCTGTCTCTGCCTCTAAAACTGAGAGGATCTTCAAAACGATCAAACTATCTAAAGTTTTATACACTCATTTTGAAGAACCGTCTTGTCAGTTGGAATCCAGTCTCAAAAACTAGAGGAACTTATATAAACTGTTTGTGCCAACTGCGTTGGAAAGCTACATAAAGGGTTGCTGCTGGACAATCCCTTGCTTTAAGAACGAACGTTAAAAACATGGAATAATTCTCTTCCGATTGAGGTCACTGTGTTTCAATACTTCTGAAGGGAATCTACCATAAAAAAATAGTGTTCCTAGCCTATTTTGGCGTGCTGATTTCATAAACGACCTTTATTTTTCTGTATAAGCTCGAGATTTTGAAATATACAGTCATGTCTCGTTAATCCGGACAAGTTGGGACCGGCAAATTTTGTCCGGATTAGCGAATTTCGGGATTAACGAATCAAAGCTAAAACACTGTTTTTGGGTCAAAGGCCTAAATGACAGCTTTTTTTAGTTGCATATCAGATTCTGCAGCTGTACCTCCTAATTAAAACAGAAAAAGTTATTTCAGCTTATTATAGCTCCTAAAAAGGCAAAAATAATCATATTCTGACTCAACGAAAAGCATTATTCAATTGAAAATTCACACCAGAATTGATTTTGTCAAAAATTAACGAATAACTTTGCCATTCAAATTTCGAAGTTGGGACCCCAAATCTTCTGATCGGATTAACGAATCCGGATTAACGAGTCATATAACATGGGGGAAATTGGGACCTGGCCTAATCTTGTCCGGAAGGGGAATATCCGGATTAACGAGACATGACTGTAACACTATCTACTTATTACACTAGGGTAAAATTGCATCTCGAAATTGGGAACGTATAAAGTAAAAAAACTAAGGTCATTTATGAAATTAGCAGGTCAAAATAGGCCAGAAACACTGTTTATTGATAGTAGATTCTCTTCAGAAGTGCCGAAACACAGACTCAAGTCAAGTCAAGTCAAGTGTTTACTGGCAGTTTAAGACCTTACTTCACTTGAAGCGAAACGCAGGTACCAGCATAGAAAAGAAAACTACAGTACATACATAAAAATAACAAATTATGCAAAGAAGTATCATCATGTTATGTTAGACTGAAGGTGTAGTCCTAAAACGACGCGTCTAAAACTCTGCTGACTCAAGAAATTTAACGAAACTGGCAAAAGGTAACAGAGGTACAGTAGGTGGTGGGAGTGCGTTCCAGACCTTAGCGGTGACATAAAAGAACGAAGACGAAGAGTCCGTGGCGGCCGTTCTACTAGCCAGCTCGACGTGACAGTCATGCGTTTTTCTAGCACTGCGACGGTTGATAGAGAGAGGTAGATTTTCCTGGTTGTAGCGCAGGCCGTGGAATAATTTGTAGAAGAGCTTCAGTCTAAGTCTGGCAGCCAGTAACCAGATCGGGGGCTGCTCAGAGCCAGACTGTTCAGCACAGACAGACAGTAATTGATCGTACGGTAAGGTAAAGTTGTTAGTGTAGAGCTGTGACTGGTAGCTACTTGTTGACTCGCTCAACTTTGTTTCGAGCCCACATAGCATGTGGATACCATACCTCTATACCGTACGTAAGTTGGGGTCGCGTGCAAGCGTTAAACACTCTATCTAACTGTCTATTTCAAGGCTGTAAGCTGGAAATTAGGTGATTTTCAATCGAAACTTTAACTTGATGCCACTCTGGTGTATGTGGTCGGTTCGGTGGTAGATCGATTTCACGCATATGATTGGATAGCCCATCACATTCTGCGTCCAACACTCTACTAAATTTACTACAAATTCAGCCTGTCAATTTAAGAGCCATATTTTTTAAGAACCGGACAGATCCCCTTACAAGGGCGGAACATGAAATTTTCTGACCTATACTTTTTGTGTGATGAATCAATAAGTCTTTAGTATAAAACACCACCACTGCGGTTTGAGATCAAAATATTTTTCACTTTTTGAAATAACCCCTAAAATCAATGGTATTCACGCTGGCTGAATCGATCAGCCCCAAACTTTGTGGGTGCAATGGTCATAGTACGACTAATTTATGCTGAAGATATGAGCGCGATCGGGAATTGTTCATTGGAGAAGCAGTTGGAAATGTCCAAAATCACGTTTTTGGCCATAAATACCGCAAGCGGTTTCTCAGAGCGAAAATACCGCAGTGGTGGTGTTTTCTACTAAAGATTTATTTAGTCATCACATTAAAAGTATAGGTCAGAAAATTCCATGGTCCAGCGGCTGCCTGGGTCTTATAAAAATGGCTCTTAATTTTCATTTTTCTTTTACTACCAGGCAGCTCTGAGTTTACTAATTTTTGTTTTACTGATAATTTTCCTACGATTTTACTAGTCATAACGTGGAATTTTGAGTCAATGATGCAAAGGTATTTTAAATCATTTATGTTGGTCCAAATAGGTTCTAAATTTGATCATGATACGAAGTTCTCAAAACCTGTAGACACAAAAAATGTGTGAAATTTGACCAAGAAAACTGGACCCACACATCTTTTATTGCAAAATTGAGCAAGATTTTGGCTGGAGTGGAATTCTCCAAAAACTGGCAAAATGGTAGTAAAATTTCCATTTTACTATTGACGGCCTTTGGTAGTTTAATTTTATATTTACTTTACTATTATTGGCTCTTAATTTTACTTTCTACTATTATTTTACTGCTGGTAAAATACCACTAGTAACACTGGCGTATCCAGGATCTTGGAAAGGGGGGGTGTAAAATTTTGAAAGTGCCTGGTTGTAGGGATGGCCAAAGCACGTTCGCGCGGCGCGCAATAGAAAATAAAAAATCACAACCAAAATGTGGTCCAAAAACGGTTTTTGCAACTTCAAGCGCAAATGCTTTTTTGCGTTCCGTTATTGATAGAAGGATGTGATGTATTTATATGAAACAGAGTGTGAGCTATCGAATAGGATGCATTTTGAATCGTAAATCGGTCGTTAAAGGGCATTTTCCTCTCGAAAACTGAATTCGTCGTTTTTCAATGGCCATTTTCTGCTAAAGGGAGAGTTGATTCAAATTTTGTTCAACCGGATTTGAAATCTAACTTGTTACCTATATAGCACCACTCTTTTTCTTAGCGCAGTTTGACGCGGTCCCCACAAATTGGATTCTTTCTTAACTACTGAAAATCGGCTTTTTCGCGGACTTTTTTCGTGTTCCTGATTGTTGTGAAAAAACGACAAATTCGGCGCAAGATGTTCAATCGGTTCCGTGTACAGTAGACTTCAGGCTTTCGAATGATATAAGAATTTGTTCTCTGCTCTTTGCCGTTAACCCCACAAACGGTGTTGAAGTTTCTGTAACCCTTAATTTTTGCCATTTCAGGCTTCTATTGTACCCAACACTTGCAATCATACTTTTTCGCATTAATTTAGCTGTGCGACGAATGTTCACATCTTTCGAGTATATTTTAAACAATCAAGTTGGTTGCACCTTCGCAACTCGCGCCATAGAATATCAGCCACCGCTGTGGCGACGACGAAGTTATAAACACTAATTTACGCGATTTGACCCACGCGGCTGTTTTGAACCCGCATTTCTCCAATTCGCCATGAAATTAAGTGCGGTTTTTTCCGTAAATAATCGCATCCGGCCATGCTATTGCCGTTTGAGCATAAATTTTTGCTTGTAGCGCCAGTTATTCAAATCTTTTGCCCATAATTAAAAATGGTACCAAGTGCGCCGTACAAAAGTTCTTCGCAGACGGATGTTTTTAGATCGCATTTTTCTAATTTTTCATGGAATCAAGTGCGGTTTTTTGCGTAAATTATCGCATCCGGTCATGTTATCGGCGGTTTCAGCATAATATTTTTTCTGTAGCGTGAATTTTTGAAAACCATTGGCCTACTGGTTGGGCCGCAGGGTAAGAAAATTTAGCAAAATTAGCCTTCAAAAACGCGTTTAAAACGCATTCCGAGCTTAAAATTAACAGAAATTACAAGTTTTAGGTAGTAGTTTATAGTGGCCTGGTTGGGCTTCTGCCCGACCAGGGCGAGGAAATTTTGAAAATTTGGCCTTAAAAAACGCATTTAGAAGGCATTCTGAGCACAAAATAGACAGTATTAGTACATAATTCATTAGTTTCTTATATTTTTGACAGACTTTTTCTTCCTTCCTCCACCGCAAAGGGGGTGTACACACCCTACACCCCCTGGATACGCCACTGCATAAACCGTGGTACTAAACAGTTTTTCTTATGTAGTTTTTGCTGCTGATTCCGAAAATAACCAGATTTTTGCTCTATGTTGCCCAGTTTTGAAGATATGGACTTTTTTATGCTTTTGGAAGAAAACGGCTGCACTTGCACATGCTCATTTGAAAGGTGACTCAATTCAGTCGCATGCAGGGTACAGAGCCATCAAATTTATATCACCTAATGCAGTTTTTGCCGCTGATTACGAAACTGACAGCGGTTTTTCAATCTGACAGCTCCTGGGCTACTTATGTAGATTTTATGCCCTGGTACTCAGACAATAAGTTGTGTCAAATCTGGGCTTATGGTATCTATTTGATGCAGCTTGATGATTCAGAAAATAATCATATTTTTGCGCTACGGCCACTCAGTCGCAAGTTATGGTCCTCTCCCTCTGAAGTTTCAGTAAGAAACATGCCGTGACTATTGATGGGCACGTAAATTAATTTCCGTTCCCATCTCTAATGCACTGTACTATTATCAGTAAGGCCAGTACTACGTACTGTAGTCAGTGCCCTTATTGATGGGCACGTAAATTAATTTCCGTTCCCATCTCTAATGCACTCGGCACAAAGCCCAACCCAGGCTACCGGAAGCTGGTGACAGCGAGTAGGTAAATGGGAACCGACTGGAGCTGCCGTTGCACCCGAAAGCTACAATAGCAACCACGCATGTGTTGGGACATATGGAACGGGGACAGCTACCACTGAGACCCGACCAGACTGACACCGAGCATGTGTGGCGGCTAGTAGCGAAGGCAGCGAAGGAAGGGCAGGATGATATGGGTGTGCATGATGGGCCCGCAGTGTGGCCTAACGCAGGGGTTATGACGGCCCCGCCCGGTCAATCCATCCATCCATCCAAGAACAGAAAAGCATCTCATCCAAGCATGGAAGAAGCTAGTGGATGTAGAGTGAATGAAGAGTATACATAATTATGTGCATATGCATGCATGCATACACACAATCAAGTGCAGCCGTTTTTCTTGCCAAATCATAAAAAATAGAGTGCGAACAATGAGTGCAATTGTGTAGCTGGGCCAAAAATTGCATTTCACTGGACAGGTACATTCCAGTTGTGTACAAAACATTTTTGGCACTGTGAATAAAATTTTTAAGAGGCTTGGTTGGGCCACTGCCCAAGCAGGGCGAGAAAATTTTGAAACGTTAGCCTTTCAGAAAGCATTTAGAAGCCATTTTTTCCTACAATGTACCTCTGCCGGAAACGTCGCCTTAGGGGAGGGGGTCCCCAACAAACAACGCAAGGCGATTTTGGGGAAAGGGGCCCCGAAAAATCGGGATTTTGGATGGATGGCTCCTTAACGCGAAAACAGCTTCCTAAACGGAATCATCGATCAACTTTTTCGATTTTTTCAGATCAATTTTTCAGGTTAACATCGATTTTTCTCTATTTTTACCTGTCCCAATTAGTATTGGGTATTGTGGGGTAAAAACCCCAATACCCAATACCCAATACCAGTTCGCACTCTAATAAAAATGCCTTTATCTTCAAAACTAAGGCAAGGTAGAGCGAATTAAGTGGGAGTTAAGGAGCTTGGGAATTTAGCGGCTGACTCATTAACGCTTCAATTGTTTGATTCCCAAGTTTGCCGAGAGCACTAAATTCCCATACAGTACACAGCTGTTCTGCTGCTTACCTTGCGCGCGAGTAAGCTATATTCCATGGCGTTTATTCAGATTCTGTGCTACTTCCGCCTCATTTCCTTACTTCTTTGACTTGTATCGAAATAAGATAGCAGAGAGCGGGGTCAGGCTTTGCCGCCCCAGGTGCTGTGAAGAGCTCCGGAAGTGCCGTTATATCACTCCCGATAATGCACGCTGCTTGGAAGAGTGCTCCAGCACAGTCTGCCGCTCTTCAGCTGGAAAACCACCGACATGCCATTGCAAAAATGAAGGGTGTCCTGCCAGCGGCCAGTGTCCTACGTGATCTATTGTCGCAAGTACTGATGCTGCATTGCATACATGATACGCGCTACATTTATGGTATGTACGTATTGAAACGGGAGAGCACTTTACTTGCAAAACAAACAATGACAGAAGGGTTAGATCAGTGGTTGTTATATACAAATCCGTTTCATCACTCCCCCATCAGGCGAGTGTCCGCTGGGCCGCCGCTGTGCCTGACAATCGCCGTGACTCTGAGTGATGACCGCTTGGCGTCGGCTGATCCGCACCTCCAAACATCTGCTCTACGTTGACGCCATGGTGACTCCGTCTCGCGCGGGCGTCGTCGGTCAGCAACGACGTGATGCTGACCGACGACGCCGTGAAGATGAGGACCGGCGCCAGCGTGATGAGGACCAGCAACGACAACGACAGATCCTCCGCGACCGTCTTCTCCTTGAGCTCGTCCAATCCCTATTTCAACCTCGCGAGTCCCCAGTGACAAAGTGGACAACCCACAATCTCCATTCATGTTTGGCAGAAGAGAAGACAACCGTTCCGGCAGACATAGAGCCATCTGACACAACATCGAGTAATGGTGACAGAAGAAAGACAACAAGGAGAAGAAGGAAAATGTTGGGAAAGCAAAGAAAGATCAAGAGAAAAAGGAAGAGAAGAAGAAGGCAGCGGAAAAGAAGAAAGAGAAGAAGAAAGAGAAGAGTGTTTTCGCGTTTGCGTTCGTTCGCCGAGAGATGGAAGCGCGCGTCACCAATGACAAGGCGCCAGATCAGGACCAAGGCGCAGCAAGGAGGGAGTGTCGCCCGCGCGAGACGGAGTCACCATGGCGTCAACGTAGAGCAGATGTTTGGAGGTGCGGATCAGCCGACGCCAAGCGGTCATCACTCAGAGTCACGGCGATTGTCAGGCACAGCGGCGGCCCAGCGGACACTCGCCTGATGGGGGAGTGATGAAACGGATTTGTATATAACAACCACTGATCTAACCCTTCTGTCATTGTTTGTTTTGCAAGTAAAGTGCTCTCCCGTTTTAGTATGTATACTTGCATGCCTATTAGTAATGAGAGCGCCATAAAAATCATAACACGTCAATCCGCTAAAAAATAGGTGAGGGCGCAGATTACGGGTAAAAAAGGCGCGCTACATTGCAAATTAATCCGCTGAATAAGGCGTGAAGTAAGGATGTGGTGACCGTATATATGACAATATATGGTATACGGTATTTTTATACCGTATACTTAATACCGTATAGTTTTAAACACTGTATTAATCAGTTTTTCCTCGAAAATCAGCATATTTTTGCTATTTTTAATTCCAGAACACCTATTTTGGCAAATTCTATGAAATTTCTGCTGTACAACCTTGTGTTTGAGTTTTTCGTGGGCCGGCTCTTAAAACAGTCTTCCAAAGGTCCTAGTAGAACGTTTACACCATTACACCGAGAGGATGAGCTTAGACGCCTAGTTAACTTAGGAACCTTTAGCCTGTTAAAGTTAAAATAAAAATTTGCGCAAATGCCACCGAAAAGGAAAGCTATCATTTTTGGGACACTTTGTACTACAACTTACTGAAAACGGTTAAATCGATCTTTGCAACAGAGGCACAAAATTTATTAGTAAGTGGTAGGAAATGAATAGACCAGTAGAGATCAGGATCTAGTAAGAGCGGAGTAATCTAGGAGAAACTTGGTCAACTCTTCGGTTAATGGTAAGGGGGCGCCGCACTTGCTGAAATACTCTAACAGAGCGCGGTGCACAAATAAGTATTGGGAGTCGGTCTGGACACTCTGCAGTCTTTGCTCTCTCATCTTCCTCACCACCTGGGACACACTCAGCTGTTCCTTCTGCAGCAACCTGTCAATGCTGATCTGCACCGCTACCAGCGTTCCTGTGCGACCGACGCCCGCTGAACAATGCACCACCACCGGTCTGTCTGCGTACTGCTTAATCTGATCGCACAAATACAACACTCCACTACTGCTCGACGGCACCGATCTGTCCGGCCAACTGCTGTACCGGTAATGAGTCAGTTTCCGCTCCTCCCCTTCCGATCTGCAACACCACCCTACTCTTACTCTATGTACTGCAGGTACTGCCCACACACCTTGAATTGAGCAGTTTGAGCGTAGTTAAACAGAGATGATTGTCGCTGATGGAAATGTTCTCAGTGTGTTAAATAAATAACTTTATCAACACAAAAATATGGTTGTTAAAAACAAACACAGTCCAACCAATCACTTGGCCGGACAGAAGGAGGTAGGCAGGGCCGATTGACCGGCTACTCACCCACCATAAGCGTGTTCAAGATAAACCAGTTACATAACGGCTCCGTAAATAATTACCCCACTCTAGAGAAAGCAAACCTTGTTTAAAAGAACCAACAGTACGTTTAGTTACAACATGTTCAGGTAAGTCGTTCCAAATCGAAACAACACGGTTAGCAAAGTAATACTTACGTGCATCTGTACGCGAAAATTGAACATACAGCTTAAGGCAGTTACCTCGAGTACCTTGAACCCTAGCAAACTGAAAGAAACTGTCAAAAGGAACATCCACTCGACCATAAATAATCTTGTACACCATAACCAGATCTTTAATCAAACGACGTTCTTCAAGTGACTGCAATTTCAGAACCCTAAGTCTATCTACATAGCTTAGCGCCTCCATTCCGGGTAACCTACGGGTGAAGAGACGTTGCACACGCTCAATTAACTCTGTGTCCTTAATTAAATAAGGATTCCACACTTCTGTAGCATATTCAAGTTTCGACCGGACGTAAGTTTTGAACATCTGAACTAGAAAATCTTTATCTCTAGTTACAAAAGTTCTGTAAATTAAATTTACAAGCTGAAAACCTTTCGCCGCAACTTGCTTACAGTGAATAGAAAATTTAAGATCTTTCGAAATTATCACTCCTAAATCCGCAACAGATGATACAGCAGGAAGTTGTGTATCACCAATGAGATATTCTGTATGAGCATTACCATACCCCAAATGCAAGACTGAGCATTTCTGTAAGGCGACTGATAACTGCATTCGATAAGACCAGGCATAAACGTTTCTTAGATCCTCTAAGAGTCCTTGATTTACTGTATTTCTAGGAACAGAGAAATACACTTTAGCATCGTCAGCATACAATTTAATCTTGGAATTTTTAAGAACCGATACTAAATCGTTTATGTAAATCAAAAAGAGTATTGGACCTAAAAGACTACCTTGTGGAACTCCTGACGTAACAGATTTAAGACCAGACAAAACATTACTGTCCAAGCACACATATTGTTGACGATCCTCTAAGTAGTTTGATAACCAAGCCAGCATAGTACCCGAAATACCGACCGCCTGTAATTTTTGAATAAGCTTACTATGAGAGACAGAATCAAAAGCTTTTGCAATATCTAAATAAATGACGTCAACTGTTAAACAATCATCCACAGCTTTTGTCCAGTCGTTTAAACACAATAAGAGTTGTGTGACCGTTGAACGTTTTGATAAAAAGCCGTGTTGAGCTTCTGTTATAATTCGATTATGCTTTAGATGATTAACTAAACGTTCTCTAACAATAGACTCCATAACTTTACTACAAGTACAAAGTAAACTAATGGGCCTGTAATTTTTTACCTTGGACACGGATTCCTTTTTGTGAAGCGGAATAATTTTTGATACCTTCCATTGCTTTGGTACAGATCTGGATGCAAAAGAAAAACCAAAAACCCTTTCTAATGGTTTAGCTAAGACTGCTGCCAAATTACGAACAAAAAATTGAGGAATACAGTCTGTTCCGCATGATTTCTTTGGAGACAACCTGATAATGTGGTCAAAAATAGTCTGCACATCAAAATCAATGTTTGATAATTTTTGTTCCACTCTTTCTGGCTCTATTTGCAATTTCACTCCATCGTCATATGTAAAGACTGATGTAAAAAACCCGTTGAACTCTTCTGCTTTTTCTTTAGAATCAATCAAAACTCGATTTTCTTCTGTGACTAGAGCTGGAATTTGTGATTTACACGATAAACGAGAGCGTACAAAAGACCAGAATTTAGGGTCTGATTTGGAGTTTAGTACAGAATGCTCTTCTTCATGAATATCTCGCCGTTTGAGTCTACGAAACTGAGATGCTGCTCGTAACCAGTTTTGACGGTGTTCGTCTGTTGGGTTTCTTTTGTACAAATAATGCAATTTCTTTACCTGCTTGTGAGAGATTCGAGTACCGAAAGAGAAGGGTGAATAGTGTTTGTGAGGAACCTCACACAAGGGTACAAATAACTCAATACACTTATTTAAATGTCTCAGAAAAACATCCCAAAACTGGTCCACGTTTGCACATCCATCAAACAACTCAAACCAGTCAATATGGTCTAGATACTGAAAAATAGACTCATAATGCGCCTTTGCGAAATTACGGAAGAACTTTTTCTTGGACATATTAGTGTTATAATGAAAAGGTCCCATATTACCTACTACTTTATAATGATCGGAATTAGCAAACGGTTCATCTATATCGATACTATAAACCAACCCTGGCTCATTACAGAACACTAAATCAAGGATATTACCCAAATAGTGCGTTTTTCTATGAACATACTGCTCAAAACCCTGTTCCAAGGTAAATTCACAAAATAATTGTTCAGATGGTGGAAGCATTCCCTCAAACCCATCCCATTTAATTTCAGGATAATTAAAGTCCCCCAAAAATAGCACAGGCACTGTAGTATGACAAAAACCTCTGGCATGGTCAACAAGAGCATTTGTAGAGAGGTGAATGTTCGCTCCATTAGTTCGATAATATAACGCTAGCCGTAAAAACGGCAATTTACTTCCGGGCCAGTAAAGATCTACCCAGATGCACTCGTAGTACTCTGAACCATGTTGTTCAATTAGCACAAAATTATAACATTTTGGTATTAGTAAAAGAACACCCCCGCCACGGACCCTGCCACCACCAGTTCTGTCCGACCTTACATAATGATGCGACAGTGAGATTAGTGCAAAAAATTCGTCACCTACATCACAGTCAAGCCATGTCTCAGTCACAGCCAAAATCGTATCCAGATTGCTCGTACACTCGAATAATAGGTCTATCTGTTTATTTTTGATGCTTCTAGCATTAAATAACAGAAACCGAGCAAACAACTGGGTACCTCCTTGGTTGGACTTACTTAGTTTGACCGCTTCTCAATAATTCGACCATTCCTAATTACCAAGTTCCGTTCACCGTTCTTCCGACGCTGCTCAAGCTCCGTACGCAGGTCGCGATCTCGTTCTCGCTCACGAAAGGTCATGTCCGTTCTAATGAAGGGTTTGAACGGAGCGACACCCCAATTCCACTGCCGCATAACGGCATTACCTCGAGTAAGAACAGTATGCCGATGATGCGTGGAGCCCTCGGCAAAGACCACTTTGATAATACGGCTCTTTCCGTCTTGCCTCTTAGCGCCGTCCCTGAACGTGCGCAGCACAGCCTGCGCCGGAATCTCGAGCTCATCACACAGACCCTGCACACGAGCCAAATCGGTGTCGTTTTGCGTTTTGTCTGAGCCGTGCGTCTCCGGAAACCCGACAATGACCAGCTTATTCTTTTTGTCGTTCTTCTCTAGCAGCTCGGCAAATTCCTGCTTCAAGTCATAGGCAACCTTCACGGCAGCGTTAGTGGCTGCCTCTGTAGCCACTTTGGTTATATGGCTGATCAGATCGGGAGAGAGTTGTTGCTGTTGTTGCGAATGCAAGTAAGGCATGTCAGACTGCAATTGCTTAATCGCTTGCTCCATGACTTGAATACGCTTGTTCTGCTCCTCAACGCGGGCGCAAGCCGACCGCCACTCATCCACCAACACTTTCGGTTCCGGCACTCCACACTTCTGGCAGTTAATAATGACGGCAGAGGAACTGAGAGTCTCGATGATGTCTAATCGCCTTGCAGACTGTTCCTTTGTGAACCGACTTGAACGGGGTGTTTCCAAGATGCAGTCGAGACACACCCACCTTGGGCAATACGCACAGCCAACACAGTCAACAGTCTTAGCCACATCCTGCAGGGTGAGGAACGATTGGTCGCATCGTGCACACAGCGACTTGTCTTCGGCGGTCAAATCCGGCATTACTTCACTGTTTGCCTTCACTAGGTCCTCTTCACCAGTACCTCTTAAGATTGGGTGTTCATTGATAACGGTGAATTGGGAGTAGACGCTTCGTTGACCGGAGTTGCGTGGCCAGTACTGGCTGCACTTGGTCCTTCCCGCCTCTTCAGTCTCACACAGCATCAGCACCAGCAGCACGTGTTCTTGCCAGATCATCCGCCAAAAGTCTCCGATCGTCTCCGGCTTTGGTCCCTGGGCACATACGAAAGTGGTGTGGCGGCCCATCACAAATGACGCGTGAATATAGTCGCAGTCTTCTTCTGACCATTCGCTGTTCAGTCTCACTCTTGTTTCCTCCAGCAAATACACATCTCAAACGCAAACCAAGATTACAAGCTCAACACTCCATAATTTGTCTGCTTCAGTCAGACCCACATTGACTTTTGACTACCGTAGTACTACACTATCTGTTAGAATCCCCAAGCACACGCTCAACAAGGACTAAAAGTTGCAATCTGGGTGTGAAAATCGGTCTGTCAGCCTGTGTATCAAGCAAGCAGTACGCATTTGTTTGTATACAATGTATGGCGGCAAACAACGTACCTTTATATCTGTTCTTGAAGGAATGATTCAAAAATGTAGTTGTGACAGGGCCTTGCGATAAATAATTGCGCACTTGATTAACAAATTTTTCCCGTAAACCATTGACACCTTTTTTGAGAACTTCACTTGCCCAACTTTTGTAATTGGTCACCACACTTTTTTCCAGTTCGACTTGCTGCTGTGCACCTTTGTGTTTGTGTTTATGCCCGCGTTTGCTGTCTACCTTTCCGGCACTCGTATCTTCGTCTTGCCTTCTGGCGTTTGGGTGGGCTGGGTGTTTAGCAAGCACCTGTTCTTTTCTTTTCTGTAGGCGCTGTTTCGGTATCTCCTTAGTTTTGGCTTGTGACGTAGTGACTGTGGCCCAGAACTCTTGTACCGTGGCAGCAGATGGGGCTCGTTGGACGGCTTTGTCTTTGTGCTCTTTTCTGCGCACCACCTTCTGTTTGGCGGGTTCGTCCTCGTCGTCAGTGGATGTTTGGTCTTCTTCCTTGGTGTAGGTCTTCGGCTTCGGACTGAATTGCAATGGCTGGTGAATGTGCTGAGTCCACATCAAGGTTCGAGTCGTCTGTCCGTCGCCAGCAGTGCGCGATAACCACTGGCTGCACGGGAAAGAATACATCAGATTGGTAGAGTGATCGTGAACCTAAATACACTGCCGTCTGGTCAGTTGCACCGTCTAAACAACTTACATCGACGCTACTGTATCTAAATGCCAGTTTGGTGTCGTTCCGCTGTTGTCATGCCAAATCTTCAAATACTGTAACTCGCCGATGGCACGTGGGTTGGAGACAATAAATACGTCGGTATGGTCGCGCTCAAGCTTAGTTTTGTGAGTAGTGGAATATTTTAGTTGATGAGTCTAAAACATACGTCTCTTCAGTATGCACTGGATTGTATCGTCGGTCGGTGCCCCAAACTCACAGGCGATACGCCGTCGGCGCCAAAAAGTTGAATCGATACATTAGCGTCAGTGCCCGCTCCAGGTTTATCAGATGTCTTCACCGACACTGCAAAGGTAGTCATCACGAACCAGTAACACAAAAATACAGTAAACAATACAGACCGGTATTTGCATACAAAACGTGTTTTCAGCTCAATTCAGACAGACACGTCAAGCAATTGAAATACAGGATGTCCCAAACATAATGCTAACCTTACTTGTTGCTGCTATTTCCGCTAGTATTGACCAAATAAGCTGAAATTTAGAACATACTGTATTATGTGCCAAAATAGAAGAAATGTTGTGCTAAAGTTTGGTGCGCCAGGCTTTATCCAATCCTGAGAAATCCACGAGTGTGAAATTTGTTAATTTGAATGCCTATAGAAATAGCGTTAAAATGGAGACTTTTCTTTTTGCTGTTATTTCCTAAAATGTTCGCAAAATGACCTGAAATTTGGAGAATGACATGACTGCAGAACAGTGAGATATTTTATGCCTCAAAATTTCATGCATTGAGAATTAAGATGCATTTTGCGAGAAAGTCAGCTTAGAAGGGGCAAGCAGGCAGGGTCATCTCACGCAGCTGGCTGATATTAATATCTGTTAAACTAGAGCTCAATCGAAGACCAACGGTGCATGCCCGGCCGGCCGGCCACCAGCAACCCCCAGGAACCGGAGCTACAATGTACACTACCCTCAAAGTTGGGTCGGCAGGGATATTCGGGCTCATTTTCTGGTGTCTGACAGTCTCCATTCCAACGATCACCCTTCCTTCATTCGTTTTTACCGGCAGCCAAGGCTGCCGGTATAAGATTAGCTTTTCGTTAAGCGTGTAGGATGCAATTGTATCTTAAAGCGTGTGCTCTCGGCGCCGTTCGGCTCGCTCGTTGTAAAGCTGCTAGCCTTTTTAGACACTCCAGCAGGAAGGAGAGTTTACTCGAACGCTTCGTTCTCAGTCATTTCTCTATCAATTTGGCTCAGACTTTCAGGATTTATAAATAAGATAACTGAGTACCTATTGCGAAAGTTTGGCCCGAAAATTCCAAGTCCTGCTGGTTCCGTGGCCCGAAAACTGACTACAGTTTACTGTGAATTGCAACTGAAAGCTGTTTTTTGAAAGAAGCAAAACAAAAACTGCTTTTTAAAGGAATATTTGAAGAGTTTACAGTCTGACAGAATTGTTTGAAAGACAAAACTGATTTTTAAAGAACTACCTAAAGAAAGAGTTACTGTAAGAAACAATTGCTTGAAAGAGAAAATAAAGCGTTTTGAAAGTATGGTCTGAAACTTTTATTAACAGAAATAATTGCTTAAAAGAGTGTCAGTAATATAGATACGTATGTACTACTGACTGCAGTGTTGTTGGGGTTTTTAAACGGAAATAGAAGGAATAAGAATATGGTAATATTTTGGTCCATTTATTTAGTGCATTTCAAGCTTCCTATTGATTTCTACTGCAGTCCAACACAGGAAAGGACAGTTTTCCCCCCATCACTCATAATTTATTATCAATGCCTTTGGATACCTACACTGTACCTGCACAAGTTTGGTGTGAAACTTACAACTCCTGCTGGTGCTGTGTGCCAAAAACTAAGAGCTAGGGCGGTCCACCTATCTGTGATCTTTTAGTAATATCAAGAGTATAGCCACGAATGAAATTTATAAAGCCGATCGATCCCCATTTGGCATAACATAGATACAGTACTACTGACTAGGTATCCGTGTACCTCAATGACACTAAAAATTGCTAAATTTCAAAAAGATGCCTAAATGTGACTTTCCTTTCTGTGGAAATTCCTCAATTTCAGTGCCCTTTGCTATGCTGTCACCAAGAATTGCTTGAGGAGAAAACTATATATTAATAAACTCCCTGAATTGTTTACTGTGAGAAAAAATTGCTAGAAAGATAAACCTTGTTAGAACCGTAGCATATCTTGGGGTTGTATGTTTAGCGTGTACAACCCTGCCCCCAGTGGCGGAGGAGGTAGAAATAAATTGGGCAAAAATAAGACAAGCGAATAAAAATTGTGACCTACACCTGTCTATTTTATGCTCAGAATGCGTTCTAAATGTTTTTACTGGCAGCCAAGGCTTACGATTAGTTTTTGAAAGATTTGCCAGAAGACTGCAGAATTCTTTGGAAGGGAATTGAAAATTCGTGTTTTTGAAAGATAACCCAAAGGAATGTCAGAATGCCTTAGAAGGTGAATGCTGCTTTGAAAGATTTGCCTAAAGTGTGCCAAAATTCTTTGGAAAAGAAAGTTGCTTTGAAAGATTTGCCTAAATCGTGTCAGAATTCTTTGGAAGCGAAAGCTGCTTTTTGAAAGATTTGCCTAAAAGAGTGCCAGAAGTCTTTGGAAGCGAAAGCTGCTTTTTGAAAGATTTGCCTAAAGAGCGCCAGAATTGTTTGGAAAGAAAAACTGCTTTCAAAGATTTGCCTAAATCGTGTCAGGATTCTTTGGAAGCGAAAGATGCTTTTTGAACGATTTGCCTAAACAGTGCCAGAATTATTTGGAAGCGAAAGCTGTTTTTTGAAAGATTTGCCTAAAGAGTGCCAGAATTCTTTGGAAGCGAAAGCTGCTTTTTGAAAGATTTGCGTAAAGAGTGCCAGAACTCTTCGGAAGCGAAAGCTGCTTTTTGAAAGATTTGCCTAAAGAGTGCCAGAAGTCTTCGGAAGCGAAAGCTGCTTTTTGAAAGATTTGCCTAAGGAGTGCCAGAAGTCTTCGGAAGCGAAAACTGCTTTTTGAAAGATTTGCCTAAGGAGTGCTAGAATTCTTTGGAAGCGAAAGCTGCTTTTTGAAAGATTTGCCTAAAGAGTGCCAGAATTCTTTGGATTGGAAGGGAAAATTCCTGTTTTTGAGAGATTTCCCTTCCCAAAGGAATGTCAGAATTCCTTGGAAGGTAAAGCTGCTTTGAAAGATTTGCGTAAAGAGTGGCAGAATTGTTCGGATTGGAAGGGAAAGCTGCTTTTTTTAAGAATTTGCCTAAAGGGTGCCAGAATTCTTTTAGAAGGGAAAGCAGTTTCTTGAATAATTTGCCTAACGTGTGTCAGCATTCTTTGGAATGGAAGGGGCCACAGTACAGTAGACAGAAGCAAGAGAATCATCTGAAAGAATTATCTGAAAACTGCATCTGAAAGAATTGCACACCCACTTTCTTCAAATAAAAGTTTACTGACGTTTTCCTCTGCTGCCGGTCTAATTTTGTAAAAAATTTCCAAAAAAATCTGTCTCTGCCTCTAAAACTGAGAGGATCTTCAAAACGATCAAACTATCTAAAGTTTTATACACTCATTTTGAAGAACCGTCTTGTTTTAAGTTAGGATCCCGACTCGCATACGGTTTTGT
>JASANB010007448.1:0-44805 GCA_030248155.1 Sabatieria punctata | reverse complement strand
TTGATGCTTGTGGCTTCTGCCCGCTCCTCATGACTGGCTAGCTTTCTCAAATACTGAGTTTAAGGTGTTGGTCTGGCATTGGTGTGTAGCTTAGTGGTTAGAGCACTGGACCGGCAATCCAAAGGTGCTGGGTTCGATTCCCAGCTACGCCGTTGCACATGCCTTACTTTTTCACCTTTCATTCAATTTGGCTACACTAGTTCAGCTTGAGTTTGATGCTTGTGGCTTCTGCCCGCTCCTCATGACTGGCTAGCTTTCTCAAATACTGAGTTTAAGGTGTTGGTCTGGCATTGGTGTGTAGCTTAGTGGTTAGAGCACTGGACCGGCAATCCAAAGGTGCTGGGTTCGATTCCCAGCTACGCCGTTGCACATGCCTTACTTTTTCACCTTTCATTCAATTTGGCTACACTAGTTCAGCTTGAGTTTGATGCTTGTGGCTTCTGCCCGCTCCTCATGACTGGCTAGCTTTCTCAAATACTGAGTTTAAGGTGTTGGTCTGGCATTGGTGTGTAGCTTAGTGGTTAGAGCACTGGACCGGCAATCCAAAGGTGCTGGGTTCGATTCCCAGCTACGCCGTTGCACATGCCTTACTTTTTCACCTTTCATTCAATTTGGCTACACTAGTTCAGCTTGAGTTTGATGCTTGTGGCTTCTGCCCGCTCCTCATGACTGGCTAGCTTTCTCAAATACTGAGTTTAAGGTGTTGGTCTGGCATTGGTGTGTAGCTTAGTGGTTAGAGCACTGGACCGGCAATCCAAAGGTGCTGGGTTCGATTCCCAGCTACGCCGTTGCACATGCCTTACTTTTTCACCTTTCATTCAATTTGGCTACACTAGTTCAGCTTGAGTTTGATGCTTGTGGCTTCTGCCCGCTCCTCATGACTGGCTAGCTTTCTCAAATACTGAGTTTAAGGTGTTGGTCTGGCATTGGTGTGTAGCTTAGTGGTTAGAGCACTGGACCGGCAATCCAAAGGTGCTGGGTTCGATTCCCAGCTACGCCATTGCTACGCCTTACTTTTTCACCTTTCATTCAATTCTGATCGCTTTTAAATGACGTCCGCAATTTTGAAACATGAACTTAGCGGGTTTCCGATAATCAGGTTTCAACAGAGTACCGTAGTAGGTAGTTGTTTTTGAATTCGTACCGCCTTGTCTTCAAGTAATGTTCTATAACAGTTGAAACTATTCAGTAGTAATGGCTTGCCCGCTCAAGTTACTCTTTGTTTGTCAGCTATTTTCTGTGGTTTACTATACTTCTGCCTCAGACCGTTTTACAGGTGTCTGGCTTTAAGAGACGTATTCTGTAACAGCCGACTTTTGTGGGCCCCCTTTGGTACAGTTCCTTCCATGGTGAAGAAAGTTTGAACTTTCTACACCATTAGGTAGACCATTGAGAGGTTAGTGACAAACCATACTTGGTTTCGCCAAATTCCTCAGACTGTGTGAGAATATGCAAATTTTGTTTTCCGATTAGCACTGTTTCGATTTTTGACAATAACTTTGTACTTAATGGATGGATTGCGAAACTGACTGCACCAATCGATTCCTCAGTGTTTTTTGGTTCAGAAGAAGTGAAATTTGAGTTTCTGAACTGATACTATTGGTGGCAAAATTCAAGATTTTCCGGAACTTTCCGGTTTTTTTCACACTACTTTTGCAGTTTTTCAGTTCCAGTACGTTAGTTTGTGGCGTGCCAATGAAAATCCCACATTGTTTCGAAAGTGCATCCTATATGTGACGTTTTAAGCACATTAATCGAAAAATCGGTGTACCCACCTTTTGAGCTATATTCAAAAGTTCAGTATGTTGTCCAAAATACCCCAAATCGGAAATTGCTGAATAACTTTCGTACCGATGATCGTAGCTTAAAATGGTTTTCACCGCTGAATTGCTCGGAAAATTCTCGTTCAGATGAGTATCAACAATGCCATCAGAATCAAAGGGGTTGAAAGAAAATTGCAGATCTTGCAAAAATCTTGCGTTATGTCTTAAGGATTTGTGACAGTTTTTCCACTCGATTGCGCCTGTTGGCACTGTGCCAGCCAAAATACCGCCCCTTTTTGAATGCACGCCCCATCTGCGACTGTTTAGCCATACCAAACAAAAAATCGATGTACCCCCTTTTGAGTTTTTTTCCGATGTTTACTAAGGTGTCGAATATACCCAGAATCAGAAATTCTTGAATAACTTTTGAACAGATGATCAGAGCTCAATACGGTTTTCAGCATTGAATTCCTCTCGAATTTTCTGTTTAAATGATTCCCTTCTGGTTTTCATTTGCAAACGATTCGAGGATTGAATCCTCAAATCGCCCCAAAAACGGGTTTTTCCTGCATGACTTGTGCAGTTATTATGAAATGATGCGTTTGATTGTGAAAAGCCGATTTTGGAAAATATCAAGCTTTAATGTATGGTTTTATTTGAAAAATCTGGAAGGTATGTACTGCTAATAAGACCAATTAAATACATGAAAAGCTTCCACATTGTCTGAAATAAGAATAATGACACATCCTAGCATAGTTGAAGTTGGTTATGCTGTGTGTTTAAGAAGGAGCCTGACACTAACTGTCAAGATGATCTAAACGATGAGAATGAAAGCCTGGTGGAAGATGATGCAGACCTCCCACCAATACCCCATGACACTGACACAGAGGATGGTAAACTGTATGACTGCCCTGAGCCCTTGTGTGTAAAACAATTTCAAAAGGAGGGCCAGCTTGTCTTGCAGATCATAAGACAAAACCATTTGTTCAAGCCTCTCAACACTGCCAGATTATGCATTCAGTCAACTGGTGTCACAGAGTCTTGGCATAGAGCAGCTCCATAAAACTTCAGCAGACCCAGTGATCAAAGGAGAACTGAATAGTTTAGAAAAAGAAAGAAAAACTGAAGGTGTTAGTGGCATCACTGACCATGTTTTGCCACCACCAAGAGAAATTGGTTGGACACTACACACTCCGGATGCCACTAACACCTTCAGTGTTTCTTTCTTGTTCTAAACTATTCAGTGCTCCTTTGATCACTGGGTCTGCTGAAGATTTATGATCTTCCACCAGGCTTTCATTCTCATCGTTTAGATCATCTTGACAGTTAGTGTCAGACTCCTTCTTAAACACACAGCATAACCAACTTCAACTATGCTAGGATGTGTCATTATTCTTATTTCAGACAATGTGGAAGCTTTTCATGTATTTAATTGGTCTTATTAGCAGTACATACCTTCCAGATTTTTCAAATAAAACCATACATTAAAGCTTGATATTTTCCAAAATCGGCTTTTCACAATCAAACGCATCATTTCACAATAACTGCACAAGTCATGCAGGAAAAACCCGTTTTTTGGGGCGATTTGAGGATTCAATCCTCGAATCGTTTGCAAATGAAAACCAGAAGGAAATCATTTAAACAGAAATTTCGAGAGGAATTCAATGCTGAAAACCGTATTGAGCTCTGATCATCTGTTCAAAAGTTATTCAAGAATTTCTGATTCTGGGTATATTCGACACCTTAGTAAACATCGGAAAAAAGCTCAAAAGGGGGTACATCGATTTTTTGTTTGGTATGGCTAAACAGTCGTAGATGGGGCGTGCATTCAAAAAGGGGCGGTATTTTGGCTGGCACAGTGCCAACAGGCGCAATCGAGTGGAAAAACTGTCACAAATCCTTAAGACATAACGCAAGATTTTTGCAAGATCTGCAATTTTCTTTCAACCCCTTTGATTCTGATGGCATTGTTGATACTCATCTGAACGAGAATTTTCCGAGCAATTCAGCGGTGAAAACCATTTTAAGCTACGATCATCGGTACGAAAGTTATTCAGCAATTTCCGATTTGGGGTATTTTGGACAACATACTGAACTTTTGAATATAGCTCAAAAGGTGGGTACACCGATTTTTCGATTAATGTGCTTAAAACGTCACATATAGGATGCACTTTCGAAACAATGTGGGATTTTCATTGGCACGCCACAAACTAACGCACTGGAACTGAAAAACTGCAAAAGTAGTGTGAAAAAAACCGGAAAGTTCCGGAAAATCTTGAATTTTGCCACCAATAGTATCAGTTCAGAAACTCAAATTTCACTTTTTCTGAACCAAAAAACACTGAGGAATCGAATGGTGCAGTCAGTTCCGCAATCCATCCATTAAGTACAAAGTTATTGTCAAAAATCGAAACAGTGCTAATCGGAAAACAAAATTTGCATATTCTCACACAGTCTGAGGAATTTGGCGAAACCAAGTATGGTTTGTCACTAACCTCTCAATGGTCTACCTAATGGTGTAGAAAGTTTAAACTTTCTTGACCATGGAAGGAACTGTACCTATGGGAAGGTGGCATTTACAGAATATGTGTCTTAAAATAGAAGTAAACGTGGTCTCTGATCATTCTTCTCCAAGCATGCTTTCTGTTGTAGCTTCCAGACGAAATGGCAGATACAGTCTACTTTCAGCAGCTTTCCGTGGTGCGGTTTTGTAGTATCGGAATTTTTGCTTTAAAATCGTTTGTATTTGAGACCAGTGCGTGAATTGGTGAAACAGGCCCCCTGGGTTGGGCTTGTGTTGCCGGCCAACTCTTTGCGACAAGAAGTTGTCCCGCCCGCCTAGCTAGAGTGCTTCATGCTGAGTGTTGATGAAGTTGAAAAGCTAATTGAGACTGCTTTACATGCGCATTAGGCAACCTAACAGAACTCATCTCATATAGTAATCTTGAAATCACGCTGCATAACTTCAGCTAGGTGACTGGTCCTCCTCTTGCTGTACAATCTGCCACGCAAACTGAAAATTATAGTTTAACACCACATTTGTGGGGAACATTGTCAACATCATGGGGGACTCGGTAAGAAATGCTGGTAGTACTGTGGATCAGGTATACCTGTACCTGTACCTGATTATCAGGTAGATTTGCAATGCCCACGTGGTACCTGATCGGGTACTTTTGAACTGTACCTACCTGATTTTGAGTATTTTTTGCATGAAACAGGTACTTTTTCGTTTTCAAAAGTAGCATCAAAAGACCAATTTGTTAATCAAAAAGCGTTTAGAACAGCTAACTCTTCAAGTTTTTTTTCGTCCTCATTGTGCAGTAGTACTCCAGGCAACTTTTGACTCCTAAAAACTGTTAATTACTGTTAAATTTACACTCAGAATGCTTTTAAAAACCGATTTTGGAGGCTAACTTTTAAAAATTTTCTTGCCCAACTATGGATATTCAAAAATTCACCTTTTCGGCAAATTCTAGGTAAGCCACTGAGTGGAGGCGAAAACACATTGATTGATAAGAAACCTTACCAAGACCAGTGAAAATGAACACAAGCAAAAATGGGTCTGGAAAGCGGTTCCAAATCCCTGAGATAATTTTGAGAGCAGGTTTTCGGCTTTTTGTGCAATATATAATGAAAAAATTTACATTTATAAATTAGTATTTTTGTAATGAAAAATTCCTAAAATGACTGCAACTAAACTACTTTTAGCTGTCTTTGGAGTCCAAGTTGGTATTTTGAGCGATTTTTTGGCTAAAATCCTGATTTTAACTTTTTTCGACAAAATACCTGATACCTAATATCTGATACCTGTATTTTTGAGAATACCTATCTGAACTTGATACCTGATTGGGTATTTTTGAAATACCTGTACCTGATACCTGTCATTAGGTACTTTCTCAATACCTGCCTACGTACAGTAGCTGGTAGTAAGTGATGTTTAGTGCAATAGTTTAATGCTGGGCTACTAGCGTAGGGCATACATGCAATGCAACAGGGGGGGGGGGGTGTGCATTAAAGGTAAAAAACCACGCAAGATTGTACTAAAATCCTAGTTTAATTTGGAGGGCCCTTTGACAAAAAATCAATATGTATGTATGTACATAATATTGTATGTATTTTCAAATGCATTACGGAATCAAGACCTATTTCCTGACGAACGTATGATTTAATGTGCCTGACTGTATAAGAGGCTGCTGGTGCAACAATTTTGATCACCCCTTTAAGTACACAGTGCCCCATGCTACGTTTTCCACATTTGACCGTTTGTGCTGAACGAAATTCAATCAAATTTCACAGAAATATAGTGTGAAATGTGAATGTTTAATACAGAGTCCAACTGAATAACAAGCAGCTCAGATCAAGGGAATACTCAAATAACAGTTGCCTTGGCAGTTCCACAAGTCCCTCGAGAATCTTGTAGACCATAAACAAATACCGGAAGTCAAGAAGAGTAACTTATATGTCTGTCAATTTTAGCGGTTATTCAACAAAACGTGAACCCAGTCTTGACCCTATATTTGCGCCAAATTCGGTTCAATCCCGTTCACATAGTGACGCGCACTAACATCAAGCGTGGAACACGTAGCATGGGCACCATGTATATGAAAATACAAAACAAAGTGACCTGGAAATATGAGAGTGCAGGTAAACGGCCAACAATGGTCTCTCCAACATTGGTTGACACATAATTGACCAACATGAGACTTGCACGTCTGCCGACAGACTTCAACCATTATAGGGCCACATCTGCCGAAGAAATTGACGCTTGTGCACAAGCCGTTTTCACATCCTTGTTTAGTACAGCCGTTTACTGCTTTACTGAGCAGAGTAGCCAGCATCAGGCACACCAGTGTCTTCATATTTTGCTGTCAACAGTCACATATTACAAGAATGGTACAGGTGGCGGAACATGAAATTTTCTGACCAATACTTTTTATGTGATAAATCGACCCAGAGCCAGGCACTCGGTCGGTCGGTCGGTCGGTCGGTCGGTCGGTCGGTCGGTCGGTCGGTCGGTCGGTCGGTCGGTCGGTCGGTCGGTCGGTCGGTCGGTCGGTCGGTCGGTCGGTCGGTCTCTCTCTCTCTCTCTCTCTCTCTCTCTCTCTCTCTCTCTCTCTCTCTCTCTCTCTCTCTCTCTCTCTCTCTCTCTCTCTCTCTCTCTCTCTCTCTCTCTCTCTCTCTCTCTCTCTCTCTCTCTCTCTCTCTCTCTCTCTCTCTCTCTCTCTCTCTCTCTCTCTCTCTCTCCGTTACGTACCTTGTTATGCAAGTCACAGGATCAAACTGGTCTGACGATACAGTAACTGTAAACCTAGGCAGTTTATATGAAATGTAAAATATCACCGTATTTGTATTCACATTAATTATATGCATAGTGACACTTGATTAATGCAGCCAGTGAATCATTTACTATTCATTGGCTGATGACGAAAACGGCATTCTTTCTAAGAATCTACTTACTGTCTAATAAATACATATGTATGTATGTAACTGAAACTGCAGAATATTCTGTTCACTTTATTGTATGCGCAGACACATGCAAACTTTTCCGGCTGAAAAGCTGAAATGCACTGACTTTGAATGTCAGCCTACGCGTTTCCTACTCCTGTCTGCATAGAATATTCGATCAGTCTAGACCCCTGGTCTAGACTAATCTTCGTCCATAGAATATAATGCAAAACAACGAACAAATTTTTCAAATTAACGCATTAACTCGATGTTAAATACAGTTAGTTTTGGAACAGCAAATAAAGTGTCCATGGCATCAGAGGTTTAGTAGACCATCAAATTGGTCAAAAACTAAAAGATTTGTGTTTCTGAAAGCACAAATTCAAAATTGTTTGCAATTGGAGAAATTAAGTTTATAGTTCATCAGATGCAGAATCTTTTTGAGATCTTCAATAGTGTGCTTCATACAGTACATGTAACAGGGTGTTTGGGCAGTGGCGTATCCAGGGGGGTGTAGGGTGTGTACACCCCCCTTTGCGGTGGAGGTAGGAAGAAAAACTCTGTCAAAAATATAAGAAACTAATGAATTATGTACTAAAACTGTCTATGTTGTGCTCAGAATGCCTTCTAAATGCGTTTTTGAAGGCTAAATTTTCAAAATTTTCTCGCCCTGGTCGGGCAGAAGCCCAACCAGGCCATTATAAACTACTAAAACTTGTAATTTCTGTTAATTTTAAGCTCGGAATGCGTTTTAAACGCGTTTTTGAAGGCTAATTTTGCTAAATTTTCTTACCCTGGTTGGGCAGCGGCCCAACCAGGCACTTTCAAAAGTTTACACCCCCCCTTTGCAAAATCCTGGATACGCCACTGGGTCTGGGGGCAGACTGCCACCCCACCCGACTTAGTTTGATGCTTGTGGCTTCTGCCCACTCCTCATGACTGGCTAGTTTTCTCAAATACTGAGTTTAAGGTGTTGGTCTGGCATCGGCGTGTAGCTTTGTGCCACCAGATAACAAAGAAAGCATGGCGTTCAGAGATTACAGGCTTTAGTCGTCCGTCGCAAGTCTGTAAAGGGAGTATGTAATAACTTTGCAGCGTTAAGAAGATAGGGGAGCAAGTTTTTGCAGAGAGCGAGTGCTCGAGCCTAAACGCGAATCAAAATTAAAACCGGTTGAAACTACATAGCTCCCAGCGTAGCGCCAGGCAGTTCAGTGTATCCGCTTTCGGTATGTCGTCACGGACTCGATAGTAAACGTCATCTGTTGCCTGGCAACCCGAGGACGCGTTTGGCTACGTCTGCTAATCGAAACCGAAACTCCGCCCCTAACAAGTATACCGATTGGTTGTTAATAAGATCGGCAGCACAACCGTCACATGTTGGCAGATGCGATTTAGTTTTGGCATTTGGATGACATGAAACGTTGTTCGAAGCCCGACAGCCCCTTCTTGCCCACTAAACATCTCTGCAAAGAGGCTCAAGATCCCAGCCAACCACCGAAAGATGGCAGTTGCCCTTTTTTGGACTGTCCGGACGACGTGCTCAATTTGGTGCTGCAAAGATTTGAGATCAAAGGTGTTTCAAAGCATCGCAATTCGAATGGATGGAAGGAAAAAATGAAACTGGCCTTTGTGTGCAGCAGATTCAGAGAATGTCTAAAAGATCGCGCCGCTTGGCGACTGAATTCGGAATTGGAATTGACGTTGAAGTACCACTACCGAGTATTCAGATTCTTCATAAATGGAAATGCCTTCTGGGTTTGTTTCAAAGTTAGAAACCGGCCTGACCTAAAAAGCCTGGCCCTTATGAAAACCCTATATTTGTGTATCGGCCTGGCTGAAAAAAACTGAAGGCTAGCAGGCTAGGACTTGGCCAAAAACAAATTGTAAACAAAAAATAATCGTGCAGAAATATTTTCATTCCGTTTAAAATGGATGGAATGGCGGCCATTTGAAATTATTCGGAAAACTCAAAAAAGGGCCAGGCTGTCCAATGTCGATCCGATGTGGCGGGGGAGCCATACGATGTACGACCCTACGATCAGTCAAACATGCGCGGTCCATTTCCTCACCCCTGAAATCGTCCTCTCAGACGCGGTGCCCTTCTTTCACTGCCAAGCCACTCCTAGCCATGCTATTGGGTGGCAGTTGCCAAGAGAGCGCCTGACGTCATTGATCTTCTTTTTCCTCCAACGCAAGCATGCTTTGGGGAGCGGCTTTCGGTGCAGGGGCAGGTCCAGTCGTTCCCATTTACCTACTCGCTGTAACCAGGTTTTGGTGGTCTGGTTGGGGCTTTGTGCTGACGACCTACTGTTTGCGGCAAGAAACTTGTCCCGCCTAGTGGATGAGCGCAGAGTGGCTTAGCGGCCCAGTGTGGTGCACTTTTTATCTAGGTAACTAGGTTACTAGGTATACCTAGTATTACCTAGTTAATATTCGGGAAAAGTACCTAGATTTACTTTACCTAGTTACTCTATTTTACCTAGTTTTACTTTACCTAGTTTTAAATCTACATAACTAGGTACTTCTAGGTAGAACAAGTTTACCTAGTTTGATATTTTCAGTTTTACTTGGCTTTTTCAGTCAGCAAACCTTCAAATTTCCAGCTTTCCCACAATTACAGTGGCTCAAAGAATGAATTTCTGACTTATTTGATCAATAAAATACAAACATTTACTTGAAATGTGTCAAATTTCGTAAATTTTAACTCCACTAACTTCATCATTGTTCTATTGAACCAAAAATTATATTTTGACTTGATTTCGAGCGTTTTAGGTTTACCTAGTATTACCTAGTTTTTCTTGGCTTTACCTAGTATTACTTTACCTAGTTTCTTAGCTGAGAACTTTACCTAGTATTACTTTACCTAGTTTTTCAGGTGACTACTTTACCTAGTATTACTTTACCTAGTTTCAAATTTTCAAAATGCACCACACTGTAGCGGCCTAGCCCACTACACCAACTGTGCCGGCAAGGGCCAGGCGGTCTTTTTAGGGCCAACAGTGTATTATCGATAGTAGAAAAATGATGCGTGCATAGATAATATCGATTTCCCATATCGATATATCGGCAGAACCTTGCTTTTATTAGCTCCAAAGTTGTTTGGATCTGAATCGATTGACTTTAGATAGAGAGAAGTGTTGACGCCCTAGACACCCTGTTGAAGCGGATCAAACCCACAAAAGTAGACCTTCGTGACAATGTACTGATTCCTGAAATTTTGTTCCGCGAAATCGAGAAAGTATTTCAACATTGCCGTCCTCTCGTGACGCCAAAATCGCTTGATTGCTATTCATTTGCATCGAGTTGTTGGCTACGCTGTATTCAATCGTTTGACCTGTCACTTTTGTCAAAGCTGACTTTCAGTTTCCATCACAACAATTGGGACTCTGCTGCTGATATGCTAGAGCGATCATTTCACAATTTAGTGGCAGCGTGCCGAAATTCGCTTCGAACACTCTCTGTAGACTTTGGAGCTGGTGACCAATCGTCTGTATTTGATAGTATAGAAAGCTGCCAACAACTTCAAGAGTTGAGAATACGCGGCATCAATCCTGAATGGTCGATAATCAGAAATGGCCGCTTGGTCCAACTTTGTGCTCAGCTACCTAAACTGCAGAGATTTGACAACGATGGCGAACACTGGACGCTCCATTTTCAACGTCCCACTGTTCTCCATCTGGCTGAAAGATTTTCAGCTGCTGATCAGTTTGATGGGGTGGATCAGTTCTTCAACTATTGGTGCTGCAGCCTGTTGGAACTTAGGTTGAGTCTGCAAGCCTCAAAATCTCTTCATGACCTGCTCTTTTCCAAACTGTCCTGGTGCCACAACCTGACCAAATTGTCAGTGCACCTAAATGGCACCTGGCCTGCAGGCACGATTGACATGTTCTTCAAATTGACCAACGAGTTGCCAGAACTCAAACAGTTTGAATTTACAATGAATCCTGCAGAGTTGAAATCAGTTGAGGAAAAAATTGAACTGATGACAGAATCCACTCGACACAGAATAACTGGATTGCTGTTGCCACTGAATGAGACTGTGCAAAACCACCGCTGCTTCATTTCTAAAATTCCCACTCTTTTCCCAAATTTGAACCAACTGGTCATCAGTGGTCGTCATTATTGGCTGAAGAGAGTCAGCAAAACAGCGATTCGCCGACTCGTCGAGAACTTCATTCGAGTCCACCAGTTGAGAGAAGGCGAGCAAGTGTTGAGAGAAGGCGAGCAAGTGTCGGTGAAGATGCCTCATAAATCGCATGCCCAAGCCAAATTGGCTGAACGGCTATTTGGGTGGCTCGCAGTTAAGCATGGACTGCTTTTCTCTCAAAAAGGATCGTCCACTCTCGTTCTCAGTAAAGACAGTTTTCGACTTGAATTGAACACATATCGTTTCTACTGAAAACCTGATAATGTAAACCAAGAGCAATTGAATAAAATATGCATCCATCCATCCACAAATCGGCACAAAGCCGTTGTGTTCAACTCACAATAAACCTGCACTTAACGCAAAACGCTCTTATCACACACTTCACCAGTACCACGTAGGGTGGTACATCTAGGTACATAGTGATAGTGCAACTTACTATGGGAAACAAACCATACCTAAACAGAAGAATCAGAGTGAACAAGAGACAAATGTTGACGAACCTTGATAGGAAAAACAGAAATATGAGACATTATGAAGTATAAGTACAGACAGGCCCCGATTTTAATCAAGGTTTTACCCGGTTCAAGTGTCAGTAACACAGTGGTTTCGCAACTGTACAACTTTTACGTTGTTCAAACCAGGGATGTGAGGTGTGTTTTTTCCGTTTTTTTCGAAAAAAAACTCGGTTTTTTTCCTAAGGGTCGGAAAAAAACATAAATGGTGGAAAAAAGTGAAGCTAAAATAGCTAATTTATGTCATTTTTCAGTTAAAAAATGAACTTTTGCGATGTATAATAGGCCAGACTAACTCAAAACTGTTAGAAAAACAACAGAAAAGACCAAATTTGGCAATTTAAAACAAAAAGGCAAACTGCTGTAAGAAAATTTACATATAGCGTTTATTGATGGGGCCTATCAGGCCCTGTTTCGTGATTTATATCTATGTAAGACGGGTATTTCTGTTCTGAAAAGACTCAGGAAGGTGCTAGAAAGCGTTAGAAATCATAAAACCAGGCTAGGGTACTCAGAACTTGAGCTGGAGTTTTTTCCGCGATTTTGGAAAAAAACCGGGAAAAAAACTGAAAAAAAAACAGGCCGAGGTTTTTTCGGAAAAATATACAACCCTGCTTCAAACATGTCTTAACAACCGTGATTGCGTTTGCTTGGATACCTTTGGGAACACTCTACACAGCGCAACAAGCGTTCAATTGCCTTTCTCCTGCTCAAGCTTATAGCGAACCTCTTTCAACCTCTTTGGGTTTAAAGTTGTCGGAAAAATGACGTCCTTCATGATTTGTCTGATTTTCGGTCCAGCTGCAGCTGCTCGAGTCCTTCAGAAACTTGGCTCCAGGATGTCCCTGAAAATCCATTTCCTACACCAGCACCTGAACTTCTTGCCTGACAACTTGGGAGCTGTCTCAGACGAGCACGGCGAGCGATTCCACCAACACATTTCACTCATGGAGACGCATTACCAGGGGCGGCACAACCCGAACATGATGGGCGACTTCTGCTGGTTTCTGCATCGTGAAACTGACACAGAGCAGCACACGCGCAAAGCCAAATGCCATAAGCATTTCTAACTACATCCTAGTAGAGTTTTTCTGTAATTTCTATAATTTTGAAGCATTCATGATGAAGTAAACGGAAAAATGATTTCATTGAAATCCTGACTTATAGGCAATGGGAATATTTCTGCTACTAAAAATCCTGACGTGATACAGCAAAACGGTTATGATTTTTGAAATCAGCGTACCAAAATTAGTCTAAATCACTTCACACATTTCCAGTAAAAAATATTTTTTGAAATTTGTTGTTCAGTAACACAAATAATGTGAAATGGCATAAACCACGTTAACAATTTTAGTAGCTAAAAGTTATATCAGGAAACCTTTTTTGATAAATTGTAACCCAATTTCTCAATGTTAAAGGTTTTACCGAGTTTACTGAATTGTTTACTGAGTACTTACCGGGTTTTCCTTGAAAAACCCAGTACTTACTCGTACTTACCGAATTTCAAAAAATCTGGATTTACTTACTGAATACTTACCGAGTTTTAGAAATTTGAGCTAGGCACAACACTGGGGTTGAAAGTAAATTAAAATCAAATTAAATTGTTGACAAATCAGTGCAAGTAAATTAAAAAGTAAGTAAATTATTTTGTGGAGGTGCAAGTAAATTTCTGAACTAATTTACTTGACAACGGTACCTGGGTGCATATACGAATCACGCTGTACATAATTATATTTTGCGCTTGTGTATTGTCTATTGTGATTAATGCAATTGTCTTCTTTATTTTGAAAATCTTTTTTGGCAATTCTTAACATTTATCACAAAGATTCGCCATGGCGCCTTTAAGGAAAGCCAGACATAGAATCTTGATTTTCCGACATGCTGGAAAAATGAATTTAAAACTTCGGCAACAACAGAACTGGAATTTTGGCCAGTTTATGACCACTGCTCACTTGGTTAGAAAAATGGGAAAAAGCCAAAACTAGGAGTGAAGATTTTTTCTGATTGTATAAGACTTTGAAACGATAGATTAAAAGGTTGTAGTCAAGGTTGGACATTACTCCACTGTTATAACCGTGACTCTAAAAAACGAACCGTCCAAATCTTTGAACTGATAGATCCTATTGGCCCATTTTCCACCGCAATAAGGAATGCTGCTAGTTTTTGGGCACTTCATTCGACAATCCTGTTCTTTTTTGGTCGGATAGGCTGGTACATCTTTGACGTTTCCACAAAAACAATAGGTACCAAATTGAATTCCTTCAAAATGCTGATGAATTAAGAAAAATAGAGTTGTATTGTATTATATACCAGCGACTGGTTTAGCTTTCTTGACACAATTTTCAATGCAAAGATCAGGGGTCATCTGATTGCTATTGAGAGCCAGCTGCTTTAGCATTCGGTCCTTTTTGTCTGCGAAACAGCCATGATACTTGACATATGGACCAGTTGGATCTGCAATATCTCACTGAGGTAGGCAATAAGCAGGGATGCCTACCATAAAATCAATCTTTGAATTAGTACCAGTACTATACCAAACCAAACTCTAAACAGCTCCTTCTATACTATACCATACCATATCAAAATCAAACGCCTTTATCAGATAATGTTAGTACTAGAATTATGACTTTGATAAGGCCTTTTCATTTTAGTACTAGCTTCTTGGCTATATTTGTGACACTTTTCAAATGCGTCAAAATATATTCCCAATCCTTTCTGCATGTTTTGATTGGAAAAAGCCCAAGAAAAGTGGATTGAGCATAATTTCCGAAGGCTTCTATGACATTATCACAGCAAACTACCACTACTGTACCAAATTCATACCAAAATCATTCCAACCAAATTCAAACTGAATTAGCTAGTACTATACCATACCATATCAAATTCAAAGTTTGAGTTTCGTACTGTAGGTATCAGTGGCAATAAGCAGCACAGTGTGTCAAATTACCAAACAACCGATGATTTATGTACACAGAATTGGCCCATGTGCCTCCGCAGAATTGGTCTGGGTTCCCAGCACACTTCATGCGACAAGCTTCGTCTTTTCTTGTTGGCTTAGATGGCAGGATATCCTCATTGTCACAGAAACAGAAACTAGAGAATTGGAGACCTAAAGAGGAAACGGCATTCTGCTTGCTGGCTTAGCAGAAATCTAACCAGCTGCTTTGTATCCTAGCTTAGCACACTCAGCCATGCAAATTGATGGGGACATCACGGCCTTTTGACCTATTGAAACTTTTAGCATGCGATTGGGTTTAGCTTTGTCTGCATAGCAGCCTTTGTACTCTATCCCGGCGCCATCCACATCTGAAACACTGCCGTGATCCAAATCCGATCCGATTTGCGGGCGGCTTTACGCCTACGATCAGACTCGTGGTCCATTTTGCGACCCCCGTGATTCGTCATCTCGGACGTTGCCCTTCTTTCACTGCCAGTCACTCCTAGCCATGCTGCTGGGTGCCGGTCACCGGCGTGTTGATGCCATGATGCTGACCGCTCCCGACGGCCGCGGTGCCCCATATGCCAGAGGGCTCCGGCATAGTTGGTTTCTCAGACAGCTTCTGACATCATAGATCTTCTTCTCCAACGCGGCATGCTTCGTGGAGCGGCTTCAGTACAACGGCAGATCCAGTCGGTTCCCATTTTACCTACTCGCTGTCACCAGCTTTCGGTTTGCGCCGAGCACTAACTCTTTGCGGCAAGAAACTTGCCGCGCCCAGAGGATGAGCGCAGGACATCGCGCACAGTGGCTTTGCGGCCTAAACCACTACACCAACTGTGCAAGCTTGCTTACTCTCATAAACACCAGTAGACCTGGTGCCCCCACAATATCTGAGTGCGTGGTATTTGGAACAGGGAGTTTGACAGTCACTATTAGTTTTGGCTCGTATGGCAGGTGCGTGTTGTTTATAGCCACACCAACACACCGGGTAATCCATGACATGATGAATTCCTGAAAACCCGATTAGTTGTCCGATTTGCAAAGTGTTTCGTTTTTTGTTTGACCAGCAGCATTGTATCCTTTGGGAACGCAATGTTTTAAGCAGCTTTCTGGGGAAACCAGATCGCCTCTTATGGCAGTCTTCTCCCACATGAAGGCACTCTTTGGGGAGTCTGCATAACAACCCACATATTTTATGTGACTGCTCGCTATCTCTGCAATACAAACTTATTCAGTGTAATCACATGATCTAGTTATTAATATATACCAGACTCGGTAATTTTGTAGAGTGCCATGGCGTTTTCGCCCCCACATTTCTCATTACTGTTACCATTACACGGACGAGTCTCACACTGTCTTTTGTCCACACTGATCTGTCCTTTGTCAAGCCTGTCTCCACAAAAGCAAACATACCCGGTTTGTAGTCCTGAATTGAAACAACAACAACTATCAGAGATGGATTACTAAAGAAACCGGCTTGGGTGTATCCGGCCAGCCAGCAAGCCATGAGACAAGCTTGGATAGTGGTTCGACGGTCAGCGAATTTTGCCTTCCACGCCAGCCATGGAAAGGTATCGTGCTTGAAACAACCGAGATATTTGGCTGCGTTAGCTGTGTCTGAATGAATCAATAGTTTATGCAGTTACTCGTCTCTATAAATACTATGAGAGGTAACAGTCTGTTTGTATCTATGACTTTACATGGTTCTATTTAGAATAGAACCCTGGAATAGAACAGTCAGGCACTTAACGCCGTTTATGGTACTGACACCATATATGGAGCCGGTGCCATATATGGCGGTACGCCCACGTTTGGGGCCTGTGATGGTACCTTAGCATTGGTACCCATACCATATATGGTACTACTCTGTTCAGATTTCGTACCATAAATGGTACCGGCACTCATGGCCATAGGTAGGGGTACCATATATGGTGCCGGTAGCATTAAGTGCCTGACTGTAGAAGAAGCTTCACTTACTTGAGATCACTAGCAAAAAGCTTGCGAGCAGCAGGGATTTTAGTAGCATAGTGACTGGCGAAACGGATTGATTTCTGGGAGCAGTTGGTTTATAAGGTAAGTGTGTCGCTAATCCAAAAACCACCAAGCAATCAAGATTGAAAATTGAAAATGCAACCATCAAGCGTGCAATTTTCGGCCTCGCTTTTTGTTCACCACTATTTCTTCGCTTGATTTTGAATCTATTTTTTGCAAGCAGAGCGCGTTTGGCAAGCTAGCAATGTCGTCCGTGCGTGCACACCCAGCAGCAATAGGGGTCATCACAGTATGGGCCCAGCAGGGCCAGCCTAGCCTTCGAAATTGGGTTCCAGAAGCCCCGATTAGAGTTCCAGATTTGCATTTCAATTGTATAGCATTTTTGCAGTTTGGACAGTATTTCAGCCTGATTTTTAGTCCTCAAAAGAACCCTGTTCTCAGCCCAAAAAGTAGCTGACTCGCTGTTTTGGACACCAAAGAATAGGTCGCTGAAAGCGCCTTTGGGCATGGTGCTGAAACCCCATTTTGGATGTGCAAAGGCGACCAAAAAATCTGCTACAACATGTACAGTATACTCAGAAGCCGTTCCCCTTCGGCGGATGACGTGTATACATATATACAGTCAGGCACTTAACGCCGTTTATGGTACTGACACCATATAAGGTCCCGGAACCATATATGGCACCGGTACCTAAGGTACGTAGTGGTACCATAATATGGTATACCTAATACAGTACCATAATATGGTTACCATATATGGTACTGGTACCTTATATCAGGGATGTGAGGTGGGAAAAAAACACCGGAAAAAAACTGTTTTTTTCCGGAAAAAAACCGGTTTTTTTCCTAAGGGTCGGAAAAAAACATAAATCGCGGAAAAAACTCAAGCTAAAAATAGCTAATTTACGTCATTTTTCGTTTAAAAAATGGACTTTTGCTATGTATAATAGGCCATACTGACTCAAAACTGTTAGAAAAACAACAAAAAAGACCAAATTTGGCATGAAAAAACAAAAATGCAAACTGCTGTAAGAAAATTTGCATATAGCGTTATTTATGGAACCTGTCAGGCACTGTTTCATGCCTGTTTCGTGATTTATATCAATGTAACACGTGTATTTCTGGTCTAACAAGACTGAGGAAGGCGCTAGAAAGCGTTAGGAATCATAAAACCAGCCTAGGATACTCAGAACTTGGGCTGGAGTTTTTTTCCGCGATTTAGGAAAAAAACCGGAAAAAAACCGGAAAAAAACAGGCCGAGGTTTTTTTCGGAAAAATATACAACCCTGCCTTATATAGTACCGGATAGATATGGTACCCTACCTTCGCACCGGTGCCGGTTCCAAATATGGTACCACTCTGCTCAGATTTCGTACCATGCTTGTATATGGGACCACCACAGTCGCCGAACGTGAGGGTACCATATATGGTACCACTACTCTAGGTACCGGTCCAACGCTTTTATGCACAGAACTACTGTAATAATTTCACTGATAACTACAGCACTATGCTCGGAAATTGTGAATTGTTGTCAAAAAAGTGTCTCTCTCCTCTCTGGCTGTGTGCCGCGAAACAGAGATTGAAGCTGTCTATAAGTATTACCATGTTGTTCACTGTTGTCCGTCTGACTCGTTTGAAAGAGCCTCTAGAAACCGTAGAAGTAGCCGTCTGAACCACACTTGCCACATAGAGCTGGCCAGACATAAAGCCGCCACGGGTGAGCTGTTTATCCGGTTGCTGCTCGTTTGTGGAATGCTTTAGCACCTTCTGTGCCTGTGCTTGGTTTGTTCGCATTTGAAAAGTTCTTAGACTCTCATGAATTTCGTAATCTATGGGGCCGTTCATAAACGACGTCGTTCCAAAATCCCGATTTTTCGGACCCCCCTCCCCCCAAAATCGCCTTGCGTCGTTTCTTTGGAACCCCCCTATGGCGACGTCGTTTTCGGTTTACCCCCCTCCCCCGATAAAAGGGCAGTACATACAGTACTGTCACGTTTTTTTGTTACCATACTGCGCAATCAATAGAGTAAATCCCTACAACCACTCTGGAAAGCTTTTCTGTATGGAGAAACGTTTGACAGAATGTGCATAAATCGAAAATAATGTAATTGAAGTACCCTAAAATTCATAAAAAAGCGACGTCGTTTTTTGCTATCCCCCCTCCCCCTCCTGGTGCGTCGTCTATCGTCGCATTTCAGCCGACCGCCCCCCTCCCCCCTCTGGAACGACGTCGTTTATGAACGGCCCCTATGTGGGCGTTTTAACCTCAGTTGTTTTTCTCAATTTCTTGAATAATGTCCCACTGGTCGTGTGCAGCAAAATAGTCTTTCATGTGTGATGACCACAGTGGGTAGTTCTCTTCACCTTTTAGCGGCTTAAACGTTGGTCGCTCTTCTTTATGGGTCATCCTTGGACTTTTGGACTTCTAATCAACTGTATTGTATTGTGTGGCGTGTGTTTTAATACCTCTCCTCGTTGTTCGTTTCTCTAACTCGCTAAAGTAAATACTTAACTGGGTTCGCTCTTAGTCGGTTGCTGTTACCGCATCAACAGTTTTATGTGGCTTTTGTTTATATTTTTATTTGTTTACGCCTTGTCCTACCCAGTGGCTGCTCTACTGTAGTGTCGGGTTTTAACTAGTGGACGATAAAGTTTCAAGTTTCAGTTTCACCATACAGTCATGTCTCGTTAATCCGGACCTCGTTAATCCGGATATTCGCCTTCCGGACAAGATTAGGCCAGGTCCCAATTTTTCCCCATGTTAAATGTCTCGTTAATCCGGATCCGGATTCGTTAATCCGAACACGTTTTTCCAGGTCCCAACTTTGATTTTTACACGTTAAATGATTCGTTAATCCGGATTTCGTTAATCCGGACAAATTCTGGTGCCTGACGCTTTAATCCGGACGCAAGTTGGCGCCTCAAAATTTCAACTGCCGAAAAGTACTCCATGTCACTTTGGCAGAAATGACTGATTTTTCGCTAGCTAAACAAAAAATGTAAAAAAAAGATCGAATTTGGCCATTCAATATTCAATGTCGGCTGAACAGTGGCTCGAAATTGATAACCAGGAAGCCACTGATGGATGAGGCGAGCAAGTATCAGTTGAGGAGCTTGTCGCTCTTCATACGTAGGAGTCCTCTAATCTGTCAGACGAAGAGGATGAGGTAGAATTGCTGGCTGGGAATCCACAAGCACCTCCCACTCGTCTAGAGGCTTTCAGTTCCCAGGCTTCAATCAGTCATTTCTGCCAAAGTGACATGGAGTACTTTTCGGGCAGATGAAGTGCTCAGCCTCCGTCGCTTGGAACAGCGATTACAAACTTAGCTGCAGTAAACAGACCTCGATCACAGACTTTATGTCACCGAAATAGAGAGTTGCACTTGTTTAGAGCCTTTTTGTAGTGCAAAATTCGATAAAACCGTTACGTTTATATTCTAACAGTAAAGAGACCATTGCGGTACTGCTTTTAAGCTAATAAACAACGTTTTTAAATTTTGTTTCGTTAATCCGGAAATTCGTTAATCCGGACAAAATCTGCTGGTCCCAACTTGTCCGGATTAACGAGACATGACTGTATATGGTACCACTATACTAGGTACCGGTAATGGTGTCGGTACTATGAATGGCGTTAAGTGTCTGACTGATATAGGTATTTACTGAAAGAGTTTATTTAGCGCTAAAGACTAAGTTTGCATTATTATAAGCGCTTAAAAGTAAACAGCACAGTCAGTGTCATCCATCTGCTTTGTGAACACTTGGTATTATCTCGCGTTCTCTTTGTACCGGTCGTCACAATGGTTCTACAGGGAATAGAGCTGACGATCTTTAACGACCAAAAAGTGAAGATCTATTTCTCCAAATTGACCCCACTTCTCCATGCCATAAAACCTGCTCTTCTAACTGTTAACATTATTACACGGGCTGATGAGCAAGTGATCGACAAAAGTGTAAGTCTACTGCTTGTTTTGGTGCCTTTCTGTCCCGTGCGTTGCCCATTAAAAAAATAACTTTATACAACGCACATGTACACCAGATACAATCCAGCAATAACCCAGATGGGCCACATGCGAGGCAATCAGAATGGGCCGAGACGGACTCGAACCCGCTACGTGTCATACGCCGCATGCATGGGAGCCGAGATACTCACCAATACACCACAGACGCAGACAAAGCCAAAGCCCATTCTTGCCTTTCTGTCCTGTACCCAATATTTCATATTCAGGAAACAGCAGAACTGGGAATACAGAAGCTACATGAGATTCTGATAACCAGACTAGACTCGTTGCAACAGTTACTAGACACACTTCGGAAGAACGATGGGACAAAAAATATCGCTGATGATCTGGAAAAAATCTTCAAAGAACTTGAACTTAAGCACAAATCTTCACAAGTATCACAAATAATGTGGGACATGGATGTGCGTAAGTATTGTCAGTTGTTCAATATTCAGACATTATAGTCAGGGAAATAACAATATATGGTTATGGTACCCACCCCATACCAAACATGGAATCGGTTCCATATATTGCACTCCTTCGATTGAGGCCTTAGCAACAAAAGCCACCTTTGTACCCCAAAAAAGGTCGACAAAACGCACTTTTGACTAAACCTACTTGGGATCTGAAAAAGCCGCGCCAAGCGCAAACCCAGCAAGACCTCTTGTATATATGTAACGAACTGACCAACAACAAAACGTTTGAATTTAAGCAGACAGTTTTAAATTTGTTTTCAATGAGCTACAGATTGGAAAGGGCTAATAAAAGATCTTTGCTTACAAGGCTGTTCTAGCGGATAGCAACCAGACGATGGGTCCAAGTCAAAGTTCTGCTAATCAGCAAAATCAACAAGGCCCTAAGTCACCACAGGTCTGAGCGAGCACTTGAACAGTTAATGTAGATAAACAAACTCAGACCCTAACTATTTAGAGATGCTATCAACTGAATGAACTGTACTTCCCTCATCTACGTTGTGGCCAAAAGGCAGAAATGGCCGGCAAAAAGGCCACATTTCGAGGGTTGGCTGTTATATACAACATGATAGAATTCAAATCGAATGCCACCAGAGAAGGGGCCGAAGTGGATGCAGAACAACTGAAAAGCCTGCTTCCTGAACTCGGCTACAAAACGCTCTACTGCGAGAATTTCACTAAAGATGTAGTTATTTACATTTTATTGCATAGTTATTATCAATACATGAAATTATACATAAACATTATTGTAATTTGTTCAGGACATGTTTGTCGAGCTCAAAGAAGACAACGGGAATCAACCCGTTATACGTAAAATCGACGGTGACCCAGGGTTGTACAAGTCGGCGTCAATCCCCAAACTATGTAGACTGTCGCTTCTAGAGAGTGCCGATTCGCTACTGATTGTTGTGATGACGCATGGCAAGAACGGAGTGCTAATCAGCAGTGACAGCCAAGAAATGAAGGTTGAGGATTTGTTGGACCATTTCACAACACAAAATTGTCCCGAGATGAAAGGAAAACCGAAACTTTTTGTGCTACAGGCTTGTCGTGGAGGTAAGGTGGTCCTGTTATAGATGCATTTTGTGCGAAAGTCAGCTTAGGTACCGAAGAGATGGGGCAAGTTAGTGTTGTTAGAATACCAGAATTTCGGTTTTAGTATGACTATGACTACCGCACGTTTGAGTACAATGCCAGAGTAATCAAACTTGACTATATCGTTATCGTAGTCAAACCATTTGACTACTACGACCACTGGGCTACTTTGACTACTTTTTGAAGCATAGACAAATAGACATTTTCGGCGATTTGTAAGGGTCGGTCATTTGAAATGGCTGTGATTGCACCCGTAAATCCTTTACTTCAAAATAAATTGTTTTGGGATTTTCGGATTCATTTTTTGGTGTCTGACAGTCTCCATTCAAACGGTCACCCTTCATTCGTTTCTTAAGTTAGGACACCGACTTTCTTATGATTTTGTAGCTGCTCCAATGGCCTTTCATATTCTGGTACTCCGGTTTCCGCATCATACCTGGTTAGTAAAATATTCAGCGAAAACTACGAAATTGCCGCCAAATGCCAATCCGATTTTTTTCGAAAAATCTTTATAACTTCTTGTGCAAGTTTAGATCAGATATCGATTGATTGATCACGTGATTATAGCTGTAAATGGACGTCGCTATTGAATTTGACGTACCAGAAAACTTCAATTTGGTCATTACATTTTTCTTCTTAGCACTTTAGTCAGATGCTGAAAACTGATGAAATCGTGATCAATCGATATTTCGCGATCGATTATTTTTGAAACAACAAAAAGCCATAAATTTTATTGCACATTCTGTAAGCCCATTATGTGAGCTTTCGAACGCTGCGTAGCAAGTGTCTCAGGTAGGTAGACCGCCCAAGAAACGCTGATTTCCGTGAGGAGTGTTTTGAAGTTTTACTATGGAAAAAATTGACCCTCATCAGAGAGAACCATGGATGGCCATTGGTGGCGACCCAGAGGGAGTTGGGCGGAACTGTTTTAGGGTTTTACTTTGGGGTCATAACGGTTTCCAACGCAGGCCATGTCAGCCGATTCCGCCAACCCACCACCAGGGATGTGAGCTGTGTTTTTTCTGGTGCTGTTTTTCGTTTTTTTTTCGGAAAAAACCGGTTTTTTTCCTAAGGGATAAAGCATAAATTGTGGAAAAAAACTCAAGCTAAAAATAGCTAATTTATGTCATTTTTGTATTAAAAAATGGAATTTTTCGGTGTGTAATAGGTCATACTGACTCAAAACTCTTAGAAAAACAACGAAAAGACGAAATTTGGTATGATAACACAAAAATTCAAACTGCTGTAAGAAAATTTGCACATATCGTTTATTGATGGAGACTGTCAGGCACTGTTGCATGCCTGTTTCGAGATTTATATCTATGTCACACGTGTATTTCTGGTCTGAAAAGACTGAGGAAGGCGCTAGAAAGCGTTAGGAATCATAAAACCAGTCTATGATACTCAGAACTTGGGCTGGAATTTTTTCGGCGATTTAGGAAAAAAACCGAAAAAAACCCGGAAAAAACTGAAAAAAAACGGGCCGAGGTTTTTTCGGAAAATTATCCATCCCTGCCCAATCCACTATGTCTGCCCAATCCTGGTTGGCAATGACAATCAAGTAAAATAGAACGTTTCATTGCAGAGAAATATGAACATAGCAAAATGTTCACTTTAACCAGGAAAGAGTTGAGTTTAAAATAGCATATTTTGACAATTTAGGAGCACGATTTAAAGATTGTCAATGTTTGGTCAATGATGTGAGCAGAGATGACTTCCTATCTGTCCATCCATCTGCTAAAAGTGTACACTAAAACACCATTTGAGAGCTGAGCCCAGGATTACCAATCTTTGTTTTACTATAAAGCTAAAGTACTCGCATGCCTACGTGCGGTAAGGCGTTGCGGGTCGCCATGACACCACCTAGGTCGGTTTTTGCGAGAGGACTGCTAAAGCATTCTGTGGCCGGGTGTTTATTACACTAATAAAATAACAGTACCCGGGTCTTATACCTGGATGGGTCTTATAAATGGAGAACTATGTACATCAGTGCATTGGGTACATTTTGCCTACCATGCTGGGCGGGACACATAGGGGTTCGAGCCCGTCTCAGCCCAAGTGATTACCTCGCAATTGGCCCTGTTGGGTTATTGCTGACTTGCTCTGGTGTACATGTGCGTTGTATAAAGTTATCAGTTAGAAAAAAATGCATTCTGAACTTTGTTCTAGACTACCTAGAACAGGTTCACCGTGATTCGGAGAGGGCCGAAAGTGAGAAGATAGAGTCTGTCTCTGCTGACCTGTTAACTGCGCCGGTGTTGCATTCCACGTAACGATCGAAGAGCGTTGCATTACAGTAACAGTTTTTCAGACCACACCCAGCGAGGCTGACATGTATGTGCAGTACGCAAACACTTGCGGTTCTGCCGTTCTGCGGGGCCACACCTATGGCTCTTGGCTTATTGCCCATTTGTGTGAGGAGCTGGAAACTGAGGCTAACTCCAACAATGGTCGACCTATAACTGAAGTACTGTTGGCAAGTCCGACTTGAACCTGGACTTATTAATAGGTTTTTAACCTGAAATCTGTGGACTTGAACCTGAACCTGAACCTATTTTATTTCAGCCGGACTTGAACCTGTTTCGTTTTACTGGACTCACTCAATAGGTTCAAAATTTGAGTGAAAATTTAGGCAAAATTTGTCAAATTTTCGGTTGGATTGCACAACATTTTCATGATTTCTTGTTTTTACACCGATTTTTCAAACTGAATATGTGAGAAAACGAAACTACTGCCCCATAAAATATGGTTTCCGTCTTTCATTACTAATAGACAGGCTTAAATAGCTCAGAAAAAGTTGCGATCAGTGCAAAATTATAACAATTCTTGAAATTATCAGTGGACTTGAACCTGAACCTATTGTCCAGGTTTTTTAGATGGTGGACTTGAACCTGGACTTGAACCTGAAATTTCGATGTTGGACTTGACTTGAACCTGAACTTATTTTTTTAACCCCGGACTTTCCAACACTAAACTGAAGTCATGGATGAGGTACGCAAGTTGTAAGGTTCAGCTTTACACACAACAATAGTACGTGGAGCTGTGATCAAAGCTTATAGTGTACAGTCTCAGTACAGGTGCGCTACAAAGTTTCTCGAAAAGAAGCTGGTGTGGAAGGACTTCGCCGAGTCAAGCAGATTCCTATCTCCGAATCGACACTCAGAGGTGCTTTCTACTTCACTCCACCAGACCATTACCGCAGCTGTGATCTCTTGTAACCTTTGCTAGTGTGATATGTTTCAAGTCGTTAAACACAGTTAAGCACAAATTGCATTTTAAATTATTCCTTTGATAGGTAGAAAACTATTTACTCGGCTCTTGCTTGACGCAGCTATTATGCGCGTGATTATAATAATTATTAGCGATCTTGTGCCTGTAGTTGGTGATGTTTCGGTGCCATTCGGTGCCGGTATGCGACAGTGCTATTAGCACTAGTACTGTACAAAACGTATCTTTTCTGCCTTGTGCTCTTAACTTATACTACACTGCCTGGTACCTTTGACCCATTCCGTAAGTCTTTGTAAGGTCTCAGCCGACGCCATTTAGAACTTAAGGTCTGGAACGCACTCCCACCTACTGTACCTCTGTTACCTTTTGCCAGTTTTGTTAGATTTCTTGAGTCAGCAGAGTTTAGACGTGTCGTTTTAGGACTACACCTTCAGTCTAACATAACATGATGATACTTCTTTGCATAATTTGTTATTTGTATGTACGTACTGTAGTTTTTCTTTTCTATGCTGGTACCTGTGTTTCGCTTTGAGTGAAGTAAGGTCTTAAACTGCCAGTAAACACTTGACTTGACTTGACTTGACTTGGCATTGTCAAACATCTCTGTCTGGTTCTCTGCACAGAAAGCAGGGTTGTATGAACTAGTGGCTGGTCGATTATACCGTGTTTATTCCAATACTACAAACAGTTGTTATTTAAATAGGCCCATGTATGGTTGGGCAGCGGATTTAGGAAAGGGGCGGGGGTGTAAAATTTTGAAAGTGACTGGTTGGCCCTACCTGTCACATTCAAAATTTTACACCCCCGCCCCTTTCCGAAATCCTGGATACGCCACTGCAATAGCCACTTTTACCAAAAAAATTTTGTGTGCGATAAATACTCAATGGTTGGTCCAAATAGTATGCAAAAGGAAATTAAAAACTTCCACACCTTGTAGCGACAGTAACAAAAAAACTGATTTTGGCACCTCCACTTTGGAGCGTCGATTCTACATTGTGGAGAAGTGCAGGGGGCTACAGCCAATAGTTATCGTAGAGCAACGCCTCCTCTATAAATGTTTAAAGTTTAGGCCGCCTAGGCCTAATTGTTTCAGAGAAATGACGATTTCTGTGAAAGTCCAAAAATCGGGCTCCCGGCGTTTTCCCACTTTTCTAGCCCAGTAGGGGGTGAATCCTGGAAGTACTTCGGTTTTAAACATTCCTTGTATAGGGCTTTTAGATGAGCCACTAAAAACGGGAGTCAGATTTGACCATGGACCGCCGACCGTGCCGGTCTTATATAAACTGGCTCTTAAACGGTCTGGCGCAAGGGGATACGACACAGTTAAAGCAAATAAGCATGCAAGAAACTCTGGCGCAGCAATCTAAGTTCCCGAGACCTCGATCGGCAACAAGCAAAACGAAAGATAAAGTGAAATTGGATTAGATTGAAATAGGATAAAGGTTTTGGTGAAATTTGGATTTTAGAAGTAAAGCCAACCGAGATCTCGGTGGAACCTCCATTTTGTAAGGAACGCATGTCGGAAAATTGAGCTAATTAATTAGAGCACGCAACGAAACGAAATAGCAAGAAGAATACAAACTGATCATTTATACACGGTTTTAATCCAAATGATGACTCTTAGAGCAACAGTACCAAAAACGGAAACATACAGGGTGGGGCACGGTAAGTGTTCCACGTTTGATTTATTGTAGCTCGCCGCTGCATGAATCGATTTCAATACAACTTTGCACTAATATGGTCCCATGTCTAACTTAGATGTGTGAAAAGTTTGAGGAAGATCCAGCAAAAGATGTCGTTTTTATTCAACGAAACATTACATCAATGGTTTTCAAAGTGGCCCCCATTTTGAGCGATACATCTGGTGCATTTGTCGGCAACCGAACGACAAATTCGAGAGCACAAATCGGCATCAAACTGATCAAAGGCATTTTCGATCGTTTCCTTCAATTCTTCCAAGCTATTCAACGGTTGAGCGTAGACAGTTTCCTTCACGATCCCCCAAACGGAGAAGTCGATGTGGGTGAGGTCTGAGGACCTTGGTGGCCATTCTATCGGCCCTCTCCTGCTTGAATACGCTTGACGAATCCAAGCCCAAACGCTGACTTTCAGCCATTTTCTCGATATTAGGTCATCAATTATTTTGAACTCTGTAGCGATTTGAGTCGAGTTTAGATACAGTAACTTCCTTGATTGTCAGGGAAATCAATGTGAATGCCTTTGCCCTTGTAAAATTAGCATGCAGCAAGGGACACCATTGAAAGTTGGCACACATCTAAGTTAGACATGGGACCATATTAGTGCAAAGTTTTATTGAAATCGATTCATGCAGCGGCGAGCTACAATAAATCAAACGTGGAACACTTACCGTGCCCCACCCTGTACATCCTTCTAATTAAACCTATCACATTCCAGCTCTCGCCATCGGGCACACTGCTCGATTCGCTCGCTCAGGGTTCTATTGATTGGGTTATAGCCGCCATGTGCGGCTATTGGCTGGCTCCGGTCTAGGCCACACCTAAATATGCAACGACAGAAGGTCTGCCTCTACACGTACTTATTTCGATAAAGCAATGTGCGGCTTATTTATTGCAAGGCAGTGTCGACTAGCTGATTAGAAGGTGCGGTTTGTTGTCGCCAACCTTACTTCAGACCACTGTTTTATCAAAGTATGCGTATCAGAAGCGAGCAGGCTAAAGTAAACTGCGCCGTTACACAAGTCTGCTGACTAAAGTACGGTTGCGAATTGGTCCCCAAACAAGCGATCGTGACAGAGCTGCAGGTGCAGCGCTGATAAGCTTTGAAGCGAGCAAACACCTTACCAGTCCACTCGCGTTGCATCGCTCAAGCTTGGTCTCTCTTTAACTGAAACGCTCAGTTCTACTATTGGCTTTCCGCTGACTACAATAAGAGAAGGTAAGCAACGGTAGCGAATACTAATGAACGCCAGAGCGCCACGCGGCCCCTCCAACTGACAAAAACGGAATAATAAGCAGGTCAAGATCTTCACTGACTCGCATTTCTAGCCCTCTAGAAGCTAGATCTAGCCGTCAAGATCTAGACTAGATATAGGCTAGATCTAGTCTAGATCTTGACATCAAGAAAGCGGGTATTTGGATGACGGCCCTAAGTACTGAGGCTGCAAAGAGTGCTAGGTAAACGGGAAATTCCATAAATAATTTGCTGCGCAGCCAATTACTCTTGTCACTTTCAATTGTCGGTCGGCGGGGTTATTGATTCTTAAAGCGCTTGGAACAAGCTTTCATCTCGATCCAAGTCCAGCTTTCTGCATGCAGTCGTTAAGGAGGAGTGAAGCCTGAAAGAACGGGATGCGTAGTGAGCTACATAAAGCTATGAGATGAAACGCCTTTTTTAAACACGACTTTTTTATGACAAAGACAAGGAGTGAAGGCAAGCACGTACGAACCCTCAAGCACCAACCCGCACATACCAATGGCCCCTAAACGCCAAAATTTAGCATCCTAAAGGCACTTTTTTTCTACTGTCCTTCATACTGTACATTGTTTGCAGCTGCACCATTGGCCCAAAAAACGTTTTTTTTCAGAATCCCTAAAATTTTTTGACATGCCTTTGCTGCAGCTATATGTGAGGGAGTAAGTGTCAACTAGCGGTGTCTAAACGTTCGGTCGAGGCACCGATATTGGAGCAGTTGTCTGCTTTAGAACGCGCTCTTCCCGGCACTCCGTCTGTAACTGGCCTCTGCCCAAATCAATCAGTCAGTAAAAACCGGGTGTGGCGTAAAATCATAAGTCTTGAACTGATTTCTCTATGTTTGGATTTGACCAAAACCGGTTGCACCATCGTGCTAAGCTGGTCCGAACGTACACAACTCTAAGCCTAAAGCCCAAGCCTAACAAACCTGCCACTTTGTGCCTAATGAGTGCGTGTAAATGTATGCCCGGCGGGTGGGGTTAGCGGCCGATGATACGCCGTCATGCGCCCTTTTCAAACTTAACTTTGTCCAAAAAACGGTCACGCGTCGTTGATAAAAATTTGGACGGACAACTCTTGGTTTGCTAAGTTTCCGTCCAAAAAGTGTCCGATTTTTGGCAAAATTTTGGTTCGACGGACACTTTAAAAATCGGATGTTGAGTGTTGAGATGTGTTATTATAACTTTAAATGAATTAATGCAAATTCAAAGGAATCAGCATAACTCCCGCTTAATTACCATAAGTGCCAGAATTTAGTTATAATTTGTTCAAAATTTGGTGACATTTTCAGCTATGTACATCAGCTATTACACAGTGAGTTGGCGATCGTTTTGGAGAAATACTAAGCAACATAAGATTCATGTGCGTTTGAAAGAGACAATAAAGGGTTGTTTTTGACATGAACAACTTGCCAATTCGAAGCAATTAGCACAACCATAGAAATAGCCGCATTGACCCATGATTGTCCGTCCTTGTTTGTGCATGGGCGTGTTGACCTGGCGGCCGGGCTGTAATACTGCGTGCCAGCGAGCCTCCTGACCTGCCTCTGTCTTTAGTGCTGAGGTCATCTAGCGCAGGGGCCGTCAAGTAAACACACCGGCCATCTGTGCGGCCGGTTGATACTGCCCCAAAAATAAGACGTAAGGCGCACTACTGTGTTGACTCTACCTTAGTAGTCCTTAACTTTGACGAACACAAAGTCACGAACACAAATCAGAACGTGCAAAATGTTTCCAAGTCTTTTTTTGTGTTTTCTAAATGCGAACGCTTTGTCTTAGCATGTGTTGTTGACCGCTACCAGAGTCTAGAGACTAACACAAATTTGTTCTGACCGCGGGTGATGGTGCACAAAGGTGCTAGTGTTTAGGCATTACCTTGCATTCCAGCTCATTCGGTCTTTTTGAAGCCCGCATTTTCGCGGGAACGGCAAGACAGAGAATAAGAAAGCAGCAGAAAATAATACTTAGTAGTAAATTAGTTAGATTAGCCAAGAAAAATACAAAATCATGAAGCCCTGTCAGGAAGGCATAGGACAATGCCACCGCTAGAGGTATAACTTTATTTGTTTGTCAATTGCTCACTTTTAATTGCATCTGAAGTTTGAATTTTAGCCAATAGCCGAATCGGCTAATGTTACTCTTAGCATTAAACTATTGTTATGTTTAGAACGTTCCGATAAGTCCATTCTGTAGAGCCAGGCAAGCACACAACATAAGTTATTCTCTGCGCAAGTCACACAACATAAGTTATTCTCTGGTCAAGTCATAAGTTATTATAGGGCAGGTCGTTGCGCAAGCGGGAATCTTCGCGCCCGGCCAATAACTATGGTTATCCGGCGAGCATTATTATGGCCATAACTGCGTTTTGGCGAGGTCATAACTTATGTGCAAAAGTTATGCATAACAAAACCACCATAACTTATAGATATAACTTATTTGGACAAATATGTCCAGACCAAAGAGTTAAATTATACCAAAATACAAAATTTTAGCCAAATCGGAGACATAAAGTTGAGATTTGTCTGGAGGTTAAGGAGCAAAAGTCGATTCCTAGAAAAACCGGCTCTTATAATCAGTGTTGTGCCTAGCTCAAATTTCTAAAACTCGGTAAGTATTCAGTAAGTAAATCCAGATTTTTTGAAATTCAGTAAGTACGAGTAAGTACTGGGTTTTTCAAAGAAAACCCGGTAAGTACTCGGTAAACAATTCAGTAAACTCAGTAAAACTTCAAAATTCAAAAATATGCAATTTATCTGAAAATCTTTACCTGATATAGCTTTTAGCTACTAGAATCGTTTTTCAGTGCTGATTAATGAGTTTAAGATAATGTAGCTCGACTTTTCAGAATATTAATCACGTTTTGTGTAATTTCACATTATTTATTGTGCTAATTGGTATGCATGGAAAGCCTTAAAATATGCACACTATACATAATGACTATAGGATGTGGCTTTAGATGAAAAGGTTGGCCAAATTGTAGGTGAAGATTTGTTCTAATTTTCGGCATTTCCTCACAGCTCATCAGACTGATGCAAAAAAACTTCAATCAAAATATAGCTAATGGTAGTAGATATAGTTTCTACTTCTATAGTCTTCAGGTCTGACAGTCTGTTTGCAATTCTGCCGCGCAAAAAAGGGTAGGTTATGCAACAAGCAGTGAAAATTGCAAAAAATTGGCAAAAATTGTATGTTTTCGTCGTTAGCAGATCTATTGGCGAAAGAAAAACTGTATATTTTCTTGCACAGGTGCGGCGAGCTACCTATTGCAGAAGTTTTTGCTCAGTAAACAACTCAGTAAATTACCGAGTACCGAGTTTACCGAATTTTTTTTTAATTGAGTAATTCAAAATTGAAACTCGGTATTCAGTAAGTAAAATTAACAAAAATTTTTACCGGTAAGTAAAAGTACTTACTTTAATTCAAAATAACTAAGTACCGAGTAACTTTTACTCAGTAAATTTACTGGGAACAACACTGCTTATAATGCCAGATTTGAGAATTGCCGTTAGCGTCTCTTGTACATGCGTGTAGCGTATATCTGCCATGTTATGGAGAAGTGGCTGTTTAATGCGACAGCAGAAACGCCTCATGCAAGATCGGAATCACCGCATTCAACACCGGGCTCTTGGCTTTCCTAACCTTGCGGTGATACGCCAGAACGACTGCGGCAGCATGATTGCGTTCTGATGATTTCATGCGCCCTAAGTGCAAGTGTTCTGTGTTTTAAGTAGGGTTCCGACGATATATCGATATCGATATCGAAAAGTCGATACATCGACCCTTTTTCCAATATCGATATCGATATCGCGATATTTCGCATCGATATTTTCGATATGTTATGTTCGGAAAAGTAGGAAACACAACAATACTGACACCAAGTTTATTTCTTTAGACCAGTAAAAAAAACAGTTTTCCTGGACAGCTTGGAAATCGATGGTATAGTCAAAACCTAACAGTGGCCATGATAGCTCTCAGAAACATAAATTTCTCAGAATTCTCAGCTTCTTGACAGAAACGCTTAGGTTCATAAATGACTGCAGCAACACTGAAGAGCTCCTCAGTCCGCACACTTGAATCAGGAGGGCAGAAGCAGACATGGGCTAGCATTTTGGCTGAGGGGTCATAGCTTTTTTAAATCCAGGGTAGGTACCGCCGGCTGTTGGGTGGTTGAAAGGATGGTAAGCAAAAAAGTCCGATTTTTTTACTAAAATCAAGGTTTTTGTCCTATTTGTGATTAAAAGAAGTTAAAATACAGCTATTCTGTTTAATCTCATTTATGCCTAATGAGGGTGGGGCATCGGTCTGAAGGGTCAACCTTTTCATTGAAGGGCTTCAGAAGGGCCACCAGCTTTTCTGCGATTCTCTACTTAATTGATATCAGATCGCTGATTGCATTGCATCAGTGCTTGACTGATAAGCAGCAAGAGCAGTGTGCTCTCTTTCAAATTCTCAGATTTTCCTGCATTACTATGAACATCGATATCGATATCGGTCGATATTGAGTTGAAAATATCGATATCGATATCGATATCGAATATCGTCGAATTTTGATATCGTCGGAACACTAGTTTTAAGTGCAGCTGATCGTAAGCGCCATATGGCGTTCTTTCATTTATCAAACAAACTCGTCAAAACCAAGAATTAAATGATATCTGCGCACAAAGCAAACAGAACAGTCAATTCTGAGTTAACAACTGCTTTTGCATTTTCGTAGGCATTTCTTTTGCATTTTTATTGCCGCGGTTGTTTGACACAGAATTGGTGTGGGTTTGCGGTCAAGCGAAAAGTGTCCAAATTGCACCTGCATCCAATGCATGAGTGTGAGAAACTTCCTGTTTTTTGTTAAGGGTTGCTTATCTACAGAATGATTACGAGAAGTGGGCCAAGTCAAGTGATAGGTGGCCCAACAGTTGCAAGAAACACAGGTGCTGAGTTGGTAGACTCAGGGCATCGACGGCGTTTCACTGGCATTCGATTCAGTTTGGTATTACGTATTCATAGGCTAGACATTTTGGCGGCAGTATCCACTCTTGTTCTGGCGTATCACTGCAAGGTGAGGAAAGCCAAGAGCCCGGTGTTGAATGCGGTGATTCCGATCTTACATGAGGCGTTTCTGCCATCGCATTAAACACTTCTCCATAACACGGCAGATATACGCTACATGCATATACAACAGACGCGGCAATTCTCAAATCTGGAATTATAAAAACAGAATACTAACGAGTGCCAGAGCGCCACACGGCCCCTCCAACCGACAAAAACGGAATAATAAGCAGGCCAAGATCTTGACCGACTTACATTTCTAGCCCTCTAGAAGCTAGATCTTGCCGTCAAGATCTAGACAAGATATAGGCTAGATCTAGTCTAGATCCTGACATCAAGAAAGCGGCTATTTGGACGACGGCCCTTTGAAGCCATAATCCTGAAATAAATGTTCAGTATTCATGCATTTCTGAAGGGAACCTTTTGTCAGTCAACAGTGTACCCGACGTATTTTGACCCGCTGAGTTCAAAAATGGTCTTTGTTTTAATCTATAAGTGCTGCTTTTTGAGATATATGAATATTAATGCAAATTTGTTTGAACAGTAATATCTCAGTAATAATTTGAAAGAGAACGCTCTTCTGATTCTAAATATGTGATCCGGAACTTTCTATGTTGATTCGTTCCGAGTTATAAGCCGAAAACTGATGTTGGGTCGAAAAAGTGACCCTTTAAAAATGGCCGCAAGGTGATAAAATGTCTTTTTAGGTTATACTAAACCAAAATACAAAATTTTAGCCAAATCGGAGACAAAAGTTGAGATTTGTCCGGGAAGAGTCGATGATACAGTGGGAAAATATCGAAATTTTTAAAACATATTAATATAACTAAACATATATGTTTTTCGCCAATCAAACATATAAAAAGCACATATAGTTATATGTTTCTGAAAATTGAATATGCACATATTTTTATACATAAAACATATTTGTGTAAATATCGCTTATTCACATATATTTTGTGTTAATTTTCGATAATTCAAACTTGAGATTCTGAATTTCCTGTTTAAAAGGGTTTGCAACAATTTAGATAGCATACAAAGATTCAATAAGTTTAAGTGAAAGTAAGATTTTGGAAAAGTTTACTGTCAAACAGCAACCAAAAGTCTTGAAATCATGAATTCCTATAGCAAAAATATGTATATGTTTCCAGAAACATATTGGCCTCAAAACATATAAATACAAAACATATTTGACATGTAAACATATTGAGAAACATAAACATATATGTTTTCCCAAAAACAAACATATTTATGTTTTAAAACATATACATAAAACATATATGTTTCCGACAGTAGATACTTAAAAAATCGGCTCCTAATATCAGCCAGATCCAAGAGATAGGTCGTCGCTAATGAATTTGGCGCACCAGAAAACCTCAATTTGGTCATCCCATTTTCTTGTTTAGCTACTTTAGTCAGATGCTGAAAGAAAACTGATAAAATCGTGATCAATCGATATTTCGCGATCGATTATCTTTGATACAACAAAAAACGCCATAAATTTTATTGCAGCACAGCACAGTCAGTGTCATCCATCTGCTTCGTGCACACTTGGTATTATCTTGCGTTCTCTTTGCACCGGCCATCACAATGGTTCTACAGGAAATAGAGCTGACGATTTTTAAAGACCAGAAAGTGAAGACGTATTTCTTCAAATTGACCTCCGTTCTCCATGCCATAAAAGCTGTTCTTCTAACTGCTGACATTATTACGCGGGCTGATGAGGAAGTGATCGACAAATGTGTTAGTCTACTGCTTGTTTTGGTGTCTTTCTGTCCTGTACGTTGTCAGCCAATATTTCATATTCAGGCAACAACAGAATTGGGAATGCAGAAGCTACTTGATATTCTGAGAGCCAAACTAGACTCGTTGCAACAGTTACTAGACACACTACGCACGGACGATGGGACAAAAAATATCGCTGATGATCTGGAAAAAATCTTCGAAGAACTTGAACCTAAACACAAATCTTCACAAGTATCACAAAATGTGTGCGACATGGATGTGCGTAAGTATTTTGAGTTGTTCAATATTCAGATATGATAGTCAGGGAAATAACAAAATATGGTTATGGTACCGAATCGGTTCCATATACTGTACTCTTGATCGAGGCCTTATCAACAAAAGCCACCTTTGGACCCCCAAAAAGGTCGACAAAAAGCACTTTTGACTAAACCTACTTGGGATCTGAAAGCCCCCCCAGCGCAAACCCAGCATAGTGTTTTTATGACTACTAACTAGTCAAAGTCAAAGTCGTCATAGTTAATACTTTTGTGATATCGCAGTCAAACGGACAAGCAGTCAAAGTCAAACTTTGACTACCTTCGTTACCATAAATACGTAGCCAAGCAAAGGCCAGGTAGTCAAACTGTTTGACTATGACTAGATTTCGTTATAAGCGGCAGGTTTTTCAGGCGTATTGTACCACTTTTCGCTGTTGGAAACAAAATATTTGACAAGCTTGATACATTTTTACGCACTATAGAACACCTAACAACCTTTTTCTCTAAAATTCTCAATCTCGATGTTGATGACATGTATGCATGAGCCGCAAAACTGGGTTGCAGTAGTGGTCAAAATTCGAAAAAATTTTGTGGGCCTACCGGTTTGAGGTTTCGCGGCGATTTTGGTCAGTGGGTCCAGGCACTAAGTTCTGCTCCAGGTGGGTGGGGTGGTTTAGGGGGGTCGAGCCCAGTTTGTGGGTTGGCAACCCCTGGGACCCACAGGGCCCATATTTGCCGGGGGGATTTTTGCTGAAAAATCCGCTGAGGGGCTTGGCTCTCCTTTACACCCCAACGACATGTATGGGGGAGCGAATGAAAAGTGATGGTGCGATTTGGCAGTGTGCTGCTGTCCATCGCCATGGTCTTGTTCAAAATTTCTCATAAAAGTTTTGATTGCAGATAGAATAGTAAGGGGCGGCTCACTTGGGGGGGGGCAGTGATGTCACAGACGTCACTGGCTCTCCCAGTGGATGACGTTAATACAGAGGTTTGTCTTTAGATCAGGGCTTACTATGTCACTGCCCCCTCAGAATTTCGGTTTGATTTTGGCGGGAAATTCAAATTGCCCCTCCAGATTTCAGCACTGCCTCCCTCAGAATTTGGGTTTGATTTTGGCGGAAAATCAAAACTTTCTCTCGGGCGGGTTTTGAACTTTGTACCTTTTGCTTCCGAGGCCGCAGTCTTACCAACCGGGCCGCGCAGGTTGTTAAAGAGCCATTTTTTACAAAAAAAACACGCAGGTTCCCTTTTCAGGGTGGAACATGAAATTTTCTTACCTACATATACATTTTATGTGATGAATCAATAGGTCTTCAGTAGAAAACACCACCACTGCGGTATTTTTGCTCTCCGATACCCCTTGCGGTATTTACGGCAAAACCATGCTTTTGGACATTTGGAACATTTTGAACCCGTGGAATAGCGTCCTTGAACCGATCAGGCTCATATTTTCAGCGTAGATTATGCTTACCATGCCAACTATATGAGCAAAGTTTGGAGCCGATTGATTCATGCTGAAATGAACAACGTCGATTTTAATGGGTATTTCAAAAAGTCGAAAAAATATTTTTTGGCCCAGTTCAGGATTTTGCCCATACTTTCAGGGGAGATAGAGCTGGTCGTTGGCTACATGCCGGTGTTTCACACCAGAATGGCGGCACTCCAAACCCAGCGATAGGCATCAAAATCTGTAAAAAAAACTAGTTGTAAATTGTGTCATTTTCGACCGAAAGTTTGGAGTGCCGCCATTCTGGTGTGCGAGCTCAAATCGATTTCGTGTATACATATGGTTGGATAGCCCATCACATTCTACGTCAAACGGTCTACTATTGGTCGCTCTAACTTCAGGCACGTCAGAACTGTGCATGACTCTAAAAGATACTGCAAATATTTTTTCGGAAAATTGAAACATGGATAACTAAAAAATGGGGCTGAGTCCAGAAAAAGTGAAAACACCGGCGTGTAGCCAACAACCAGCTCTATCTCCCTGAAAGTATGTGCAAAATCCTGAACTGGGCCAAAAAATATTTTTTCGACTTTTTGAAATAACCCTCAAAATAGACGCTATTCATGTGAGCATTAATCAATCGGCTCCAAACTTTGCTCGAATAGAATTTTCAGTCAAAAATTGTTTTCGATGAAAAAAAATTTTTCGCCCCCCTTTGGAGCCCGCCAGCTCGACTGGAACCCCCCCCTAGACGCATTTTTTATTTTAGAATTTCGTAGCGCTATTCAAGAGCTACATTTTGGTATAACATATTCAAGATTTGATAGGTAGGTTTTCGAGAAAATTGACTTTGAATGAACAAAATCGCCAGACAATAAAGCAGGTTTTTGTACATTCAAAGTCGATTTTCTCGAAAACCTAACTCTCAAATCTTGAATATTTTACACCAAAATGTAGGTCCTGAATAGCGCTACGAAATTCTAAAATAAAAAAATGCGTCTAGGGGGGTTCCAGTCGAGCTGGCGGGCTCCGAAGGGGGGATGGGAATTTTTTTTCATCGAAAACAATTTTGGACTGAAAATTCTTAATCTACTCGAAAAGTTAGCTAAAAGCCCCAATTTTTAGGTCTCAGTTACGATTTAAAGGCTAGGAATCGTTTGCTAGGAACCTCATTTTAAAGTACGCGCAAAGGACCAATCGATTGAGTTGTCATCGACCAAAAAGAAATCACTGAGTTGGGTATTCGAAGAGCTTAAGGTGGGCGAGTTCAGTTAGCATGCTGCGATTTTCTCCTTTTTTGATATGGTTTTTGCCTCAAAATAGTTTACTAGAGGCATGCTGAGCTTTCTCCAAAGTTTACATACTCTTTTCAATCCCAATTTGAGGCAAGAGTCATGATAACAACATGATAACACTCAAAACATGAAATATATTGCAGTGTGGTCGACTCGCTCACTTTAAACTCTTACAGTACCCGACTCATTGGTTTGTTTCTAGCCGGCGACCAACCAATCGATCGGCCATTGCGCGCTCTTTCAAGCGAGACCTAACGCTAAAAGATCCATCTGCTCTTACAAAAGCTGGAAGTAAATTCCGGTTTTTTTCTACCAACGTGGGCATGAAAATTCGAACACTAATTTCTCGAAACTGAGACAAAGTCCACAAACGGGAAAAGAGGGTTACTTTGAGGGACACTTAAGCAACCTACACTGAAAGTTTGGTCGAAAATTTCGATGTACCTTTTTTTTTGCAAAATTCGATTTTTTACCAGAACCCAAAAAATTATAATTTGCGAGCTCAACCTTGGCCTTGACCCCCAAAAAGGTCGACAAAAAGCACTTTTGACTAAACCTACTTGGGATCTGAAAGCCCCCCCAGCGCAAACCCAGCATAGTGTTTTTATGACTACTAACTAGTCAAAGTCAAAGTCGTCATAGTTAATACTTTTGTGATATCGCAGTCAAACGGACAAGCAGTCAAAGTCAAACTTTGACTACCTTCGTTACCATAAATTCGTAGCCAAGCAAAGGCCAGGTAGTCAAACTGTTTGACTATGACTAGATTTCGTTATAAGCGGCAGGTTTTTCAGGCGTATTGTACCACTTTTCGCTGTTGGAAACAAAATATTTGACAAGCTTGATACATTTTTACGCACTATAGAACACCTAACAACCTTTTTCTCTAAAATTCTCAATCTCGATGTTGATGACATGTATGCATGAGCCGCAAAACTGGGTTGCAGTAGTGGTCAAAATTCGAAAAAATTTTGTGGGCCTACCGGTTTGAGGTTTCGCGGCGATTTTGGTCAGTGGGTCCAGGCACTAAGTTCTGCTCCAGGTGGGTGGGGTGGTTTAGGGGGGTCGAGCCTACTGTAATTTTAATAGTGAAATTTTATTTTAATTTAATATTAATATAATAGAACTAGCCGATTTTAATTTTAATTTAATATTAATATAATAGTTCCCTGTTAATTTTAATTTAGATTTAATATTAATACTATTAAATAACAATTTTAATAGTATTTTAATAGCATTTTAATAGTAGATTCTAAAATCCAGTCGAAAACGTTTTGTCGCACTTCAGCGAACTGGCAAAACAACATAGTTTGCTTGAACTTGCTAGTGTTAGTCGAGAATTTAATCAGAGATGCAACTTTTTTCTGTGGAAGCATTTTTCTGTGGAAATTTATAACCATACATACATGTAACAGGGGGTCTGTGGATCAGGGATGCCCCCGAGACGATTTTTCCGGCAAGTAATTTTCTGAGCAAATTTTTTCCAATTCTTTTACAATTTCAGACATAAAAATTGCCAAAATCGCCTGTAAAACAGCACTTTTCAGCTGAATTTCAGCCCAAATGAGCGATTTTTGACTACCTTTAGCCGAAAAATTGCGACTTTTTGCGATTTTTAAGCATTTTTAGTGCCCAACCCCCTCCCGAATTTTGGGCTCAGACCCCCAACCTCCCTCCCCTCCCCTCTATGGCGGATGACCTGTTACATGTATGTTTATAACCATTCTTTTTAAAATGACTTTGTCTGAACCTGGTTTTAAATTGCATTCGAACACAAGCTAGCCATAAAAAAACTATTGATGCATAGTTAAAGAGAAATTTTGAAAGGAAAGACTACATAATACAGTAGGTTATTGACTAGATTGAGATGAGATCCTATTGTCGTTGATGTCTATATGTGAGAAAAGTTCCACTATTCCCAAGTCAAAACACATTCGAGATTCAGAGGGCAGTCTGATCTGATATCTTCAATTTTCATCATTTTGTCAGGTAAAATTATGATTTAAATAGTAGTGTAGGTATAACTCCTTGATTGTCAAACAAGGTTTAACTATTAAAATCCTATTAAAATACTATTAAAAATAAATTTTAATATTCAGCCGCTCTGTGTATTTTTAATTTAATTTAATATAATAGTAGGCCCTCTATTTTAATATTAATACAGATTTAATACTATTAAAATGGCACTATTAATAATAGTTTCATTTTAATATTAATATATTTAAATAACAGTAGTCGAGCCCAGTTTGTGGGTTGGCAACCCCTGGGACCCACAGGGCCCATATTTGCCGGGGGGATTTTGCTGAAAAATCCGCTGAGGGGGCTTGGCTCTCCTTTACACCCCAACGACATGTATGGGGGAGCGAATGAAAAGTGATGGTGCGATTTGGCAGTGTGCTGCTGTCCATCGCCATGGTCTTGTTCAAAATTTCTCATAAAAGTTTTGATTGCAGATAGAATAGTAAGGGGCGGCTCACTTGGGGGGGGGGGGCAGTGATGGCACAGACGATACTGGCTCTCCCAGTGGATGACGTTGGAATAGAGGTTTGTCTTTTAGATCAGGGCTTACTATGTCACTGCCCCCTCAGAATTTCGGTTTGATTTTGGCGGGAAATTCAAATTGCCCCTCCAGATTTCAGCACTGCCTCCCCTCAGAGTTTGGGTTTGATTTTGGCGGAAAATCAAAACTTTCTCTCGGGCGGGTTTTGAACTTTGTACCTTTTGCTTCCGAGGCCGCAGTCTTACCAACCGGGCCGCGCAGGTTGTTAAAGTGAGAGCCATTTTTTATAAAAAAACATGCAGGTTCCCTTTTAAGGGTGGAACATGAAATTTACTTACCTACATATACATTTTATGTGATGAATCGATAGGTCTTCAGTAGAAAACACCACCACTGCGGTATTTTTGCTCTCCGATACCCCTTTGCGGTATTTACGGCCAAAACCATGCTTTTGGACATTTGGAACATTTTGAACCCGTGGAATAGCGTACTGGAACTGATCAGGCTCATATTTTCAGCGGAGATTATGCTTACCATGCCAACTATTTGAGCAAAGTTTGGAGCTGATTGATTCGTGCTCAAATGAACAACGTCGATTTTAATGGGTATTTCAAAAAGTCGAAAAACATATTTTTTGGCCCAGTTCAGGATTTTGCCCATACTTTCAGGGGAGATAGAGCTGGTCGTTGGCTACACGCCGGTACCCCACACCAGAATGGCGGCACTCCAAACCCAGCGATAGACATCAAAATCTGTAAAAAAAACTAGTTGTAAATTGTGTCATTTTCGACCGAAAGTTTGGAGTGCCGCCATTCTGGTGCGCGATGCCCTAACCGATTTCGTATATGGTTGGATAGCCCATCACATTCTACGTCCAACGGTCTACTATTGGTCGCTCTAACTTCCGGCACGCCAGAACTGTGCATGACTCTAAAAGATACTGCAAATATTTTTTTCGGAAAACTTAAAACATGGATAACTAAAAAATGGGGCTGAGCTTAAATGAAAAAATAAAAAATAACCCTTAAAATAGACGCTATTCATGTGAGCATTAATCAATCGGCTCCAAACTTTGCTCGAATAGTTGGCATGGTAACCATAATCTACGCTGAAAATATGAGCCCGATCGGTTCAAGTACGCTGTTCCATGGGTTCAAAATGTTCAAAATGTCCAAAATCACGTTTTGGCCGTAAATACCGCAAGGCGGTGTATCGGAGAGCAAAAATACCACATTGGTGGTGTTTTCTACTGAAGATCTATCGCTTCATCACATAAAAAGTATAGGTCAGAAAATTTCATGCTCCGCCACCTGCATGGTTTTTATAAAAAATGGCTCTTGAATGTCTAAACGGTCTAGATATCTGTTGATGTTTGCACCCCCAGCACTGACACAAAGTTTTGGTTGGAAAATTTGCACCCCAGCTCTGACACAAGTTTTGGTTGGGAAATTTTGGTGGTTGAGAATTTGGTTGGGCATTTTTTGGTTGGGAATGGTGGGTTGAGAATTTGGTTGGGCATTTTTGGTTGGGAAATTTGGTGGTTGAGAATTCTTGGTCAGGCATTTTGCTGGGAAATTTTGGTGGTTGAGAATTTGGTCAGGCATTTTTGGTTGGGAAATTTGGTGGTTGAGAATTTGGTCAGGCATTTTTGGTTGGGAAATTTGGTGGCGAATTTGGTCAGGCATTTTCGGTTGGGAAATTTGGTGGTTGAGAATTTGGTCAGGCATTTTTGGTTGGGAAATTTTGTGGTTGAGAATTTTGTTGGACGTTTTTTGGTTGCGAAATTTGGTGGTTGAGAATTCGGTTGGGAAATTTGGTGTCTGAGAATATGGTAGGGAAATTTGTTTGCGAAATTTGGTCGGGAAATTTGTTGGTTGAGAATTTGGTGTAAAAGCAGTACTTACCAATTTCAGCTGACCTAACGAAATCACCAGTCGGTCGGATGTGAGATCAGACTGTGCATAAATTTCAGTTTTACAAAATTTCTGAGGTAAGTTTAAGATTTTTTGTTTTAGCAACTATTTCACAAGAATATTTCGCCATCAGAATTTGGGTTTGTTTTTGGCGGGAAATTCAAAATTCGTCTCCTCTAAAAAAGGGTTTGATTCTGGCGGGAAATTCAAATTTTCAAACAAAAAATATAACAAACAATTGCTAGAAAATAAATACAATTCATAAAAAACAAATATAATTAAAGATAGAATATAAAAATAAAACACCTTTAGAATCGGCGCCCAAACATCCAATCTGGCTGCCAATTCGTGAAAAACCCTCAAGATTTCGAGATTCACATTTCCGACCCTAGGATTACAAAGAGCTCACTTTCCAAGATCATCGATCTTCTGCGATCGGCACAAAGATTTAGCGATCTTTACTGGAGATTTCACCAGTATTGCGCTATTTCCCTATAGTTTGGGAACCTGTTTATATGGTTGGTGTATATATGGGCTGTATAGCACCAGCACATGACATATAGCACTAAAATTTACCAAGATTTCACTAAGATTTTGTAAGATTGCACTGAGATTTTACAAAATCTCACCAAGAAAGCTACACTATTTCCCGATATTTCAGACAGTTGCATATATGGCTGGTGTATATATGGGCTATATAGCATCAACACATGACATATAGCACTAAAATTTATTTAGATTTCACTAAGATTTTGTAAGATTGCACTGAGATTTCACAAAAATCTCACCGCTATTACACTATTTCCCGATATTTCAGACAGTCGGATACCGTACATGGCTGGTGTATATATGGGCTATATAGCACCAACACATGACATATAGCACTAAAATTTACTAAGATTTCACTAACATTTTGTAAGATTGCGCTGAGATTTCACAAAATCTCACCGCTATTACACTATTTCCCGATATTTCAGACAGTCACATATATGGCTGGTGTATATATGGGCTATATAGCACCAACACATGACATATAGCACTAAAATTTACCTAGATTTCACTAACATTTCACAACTTTGCATTAAGATTTCGCAAGATTGCATTAAGTAAGATTTACTGAGATCACACTGAGATTTTATTGAGATCACACTGAAATTTCATAAAATCTCACCGCTATTGCGCTATTTCCCTATAGTTTGGGCAGTTGTATATAGGGTTCTGACGATATATCGACATCGATATCGAAATGTCGATATATCGACTTTTCCAATATCGATATCGATTTTTCGCATCGATATTTTCAATATTTTTGGGTGGAAAAGTAGGGCAAAACAAACTGACAACAAGCTTGCGTCTCTGGAACAGTAAAAAACAGTTTTTTATGGACAACTTTGAAATCGATGATAGTCGAAACCTAATAGTGGCATGATAGCTGTCAGAAACATCAATTTCTTGGCATTCTCAGCTTTCAGTCAGCAACGCTTAGTTATTAAATGTTGCAGCAACACTGAAGTGCTTGCTGCTTTAGTCCGGACACTTGAAACTGGAGCGCGGAAGCAGACATGGGCTAGCATTTCAGCTGAGGGGGCCCTGTTCTTTAAATCCTGCGGAGGTACTGCCGGCTGATGCGTGGTTAAAGGATGGTAAGCAATAAAGTCCGATTTTTTACTAAAGTCAAGATTTTTTGGAATATTTGTCACTAAAATACTGTAAGTTAAAATATGCTATTCTGTGTGAGATACTTGATATCAGATCGCCGATTGCATCAGTACTTGACTGATAAGCAGCGAGGGCAGTTTGCTCTTTCAATTCTTCGTAGATTTCCTTGCATAATTCATAAATATCGATATCGATATCGATCGATATTGAGCTGAAAATATCGATATCGATATCGAATATCGACGAATTCTGATATCGTCCGAACACTAGTTGTATATATCGTTGGCGTACATGTTGGCTAATATTGCACAGAAACACCAAAATTACACTGAAATCACACTGAGATTTGCCAAGATTTCACCACTATTTCCTTATATTTTGGTCTGCTGTACTACAGTTG